>SNQJ01S0060072.1:31239-53827 GCA_010110895.2 Picea sitchensis | reverse complement strand
GATTGGTTACATTGAATGCCACATCGTTCCAATATTTATTGGTGAAGTGTTATATTTTTCATTTGCTATTGATAAACATTGACTTCGTCAACATTTATTGCTAATTGCTTATATATATGTATCAGATAGTCTTATGAAGTACTAACCCATTGAAATATAGCTTGCATATATCTGTTTATTGTTGTCTTGTTCCAGGCAGGTGTTCTTCATTGGGGATTTACTTTATTATTGGTTGTTTAGCCGGGACTTTCTATTTGGGTGGTGACTTGTGAAGGGGGAAAACATTATCTTGGTCTTATTAGCCTTTTGCCTCTTCAAAACCATAGGTCACTGGGGACGTCTCCCCTGGGCCTAACCTCCCTAAAGAGAAAGAACCTCCCCATCATGGTGACATTGGGTGGGATAGGTACCTGTTACGCCAGTTTGGCCTTCAATCTTATAGCCTTTTTCCTAGCTACAAACTGTGCGATAACAAGGCTGACAAAGTTTCAACCAAAAGGTCACTTGGCATTTCCCCTTTTCAGCTTGTGTATGGGATTGAGGCTATTTTTCCTACCCAGCTTGCCTTGCCTGTGAAAAAATTCCTCCAGGACTACCAAGCAGAACTTGATAATATGGTCAGGAGGATACTGCAGCTAGTAGAAGTACAGCAGACCAGGAAGCAGTTGTTGGACAAAGCGCAGGATCATCAGCAGAAAATAAAACGAGCCTTTGAAAAGAAGGCAAGCAAGGAAGATTTTCAGCTGGGGGATTTGGTGCTCAAGTGGGATGCCCCCAAGCAAGACAAAGGAAAACATGGTAAATTCAAAGCCTTATGGATTGGTCCTTTCAAGATTTCTGAGGTATTTTCAAATAACACTTATAAATTGCAGAACTTGGAGGATTCCGAAGTTTTTGGTGGCCCTGTCAATGGGCACTTTCTAAAAAAGTATTTTGTTTAAGCCGTGATCGACGTTGCACTATTCTAATTACCACTTCCTTTTTATTTCTATTTTGAATAAGAAACTCCATAACCCAAAGCTAAGGCACTGAAACTATGCGTTCTTGGCAGCTCACAGGGAGCATGCCATCCCCTGTGGAGTCAATGTTATCACATGAGGTTGTCAAGGGTTGTATGTGATTGTTGTTAATACCTATGTCTGTACCCTCGTGTCATCTCTCTCTCTCTTTTCCCCATCGCCAAGTCCTAGAATCTTTCCCTCTGACCGATAAAGTCGTTTTCCCCCTTTGTTGACGACCTGATTTCCCTTGGTGTCTTGCTCGACCAAGTCCCGGCCAGAAGATTTTTTTTTTTTCTCGAAGAAGGACGAGCACTCATCATCTTTTTGTCTCGAATTACTAGTCATTTTGTTGCCTGAGCCCTCATCAATTCATCCAAGTCCTTATTTACACAGGAAGCAGCCATGGGGACAAGGCCCAACACTCAAAGCGGTTTATTGTGGGCTCGAAGCAAGCAAGCAGACTGGCTCAATTTTCAACAGCGGAGATCCCATGAATAGTTCAAATCAGCAGCTCTTGGGCGATCGGGATTTCAAAGTAGCGTAAGGATAAATGACTAGACAGAGGAGACAAGTTCCCGAAGAAAATCTGAGCCATTGAAGGCTGAGAGCACGCGTCAGCAGATCACACACTTCAGAAGATTTACTTCAAAGGATTGTAAGAGTTGTGCATTGAAAAGTCCCGAAGACCCAAAGCCCGAACTCCCAAAGTAATTGTGAGTCATTGATCTTCGTAGCAGGAAGCAAGGTCCATCCAAGAGCGGCGCATGGCAACAAAAGTGGGGCTTTCCTAGATCGTAGATAGCGATGAGATCAATGGCTCGCATGTATTCGGCATGTCAAAATTGTGCGAGGATTAGTGGCTAGGCAGAAGCCCCGGAGTTGCAGATCAAGCGCCACACATCCTTCCATCAGACAGTCAATATTTACTTCGGGAATCCGGACTTCGGGAGTTTTAGCTCCTCCCCTCTCGCTTTCATCTGAAGCATTTTCTCCCGAAGCCCACAGATCGTTGTCGCGTGTTCGTCCAAATCTAACGCTGGTAGTTTGCTTCGAGACTCTGGGCTTCAGGAGTTTCAGCCTCCTCCCTCCCATTTTCATCCAAAATGTTTTTTCCCGGAGTTAACAGATCTTTGTCCCGTGTCCTCCCCAGATCGACAGTCGTCGTTCACTTCAGAGCTCCAACTCTACATGCATACCACCCCCGAGCTCTGAAGTGCCAAAGTACGTGGCAGTCATCAGTTCAAATATGTGGCGCTCTCGTCAGTCATGACACCTGGCATCCATCTGGCGATCACACGTGGCACTCAATCCAAGTGCCTTTGGGCATATCATCCGCTTGTTTCCAAGTGGCACGTGTCACCTCTCTTTTCATGACACGTCAGCATAGTGACGTAAGGCCACCACGTCATATCATCCTCCGGGAAGTGTTCTTGTTCAGCGCCAAAATTAGCGCCATCTCCCAGCGCGGTTAGAATGATCCTAAAGTTGGCAGGCGGATAAACTTTAGCAGTGACACTAAATTCAGCAGGAGCGCCTAGATCGCGACCAGATCAACGGCCACGTTTCATTGCGAAGACGCAACATGCTCGAACGATAAAATTCTTGAGCGGTCCCGCAATTGAAACCATGGTATAGCGAAAGAGATATGTGGCAGAAGGTGGTGGATTGCGGGCTCAAAAGTAGTGTGGGTCCAAACCGCCTTCGATGGCCCCGCAATCACGTGCTTATAAACGTCAAATCCGAGAGTAGCACGTGGCAACCCCCTAGGCATTAAGCCTCATCTCGATCCTGACGAAGGATCAGTTAATGAAAAAGGAGTGGTGGTTGAAACCTCAACTCAGTCCATAAATAGAAGGCGTGGAGGATCTGGCCGTGGAGACAAAACTGTCAGCCTGAGGTACCCCTATGGACGGTTTTTCCTGCATGCCCATGTTGAGCTGAGTTTGTGTCTAACAGGAGGATACACGCACAGTCTGATAAAAGAAGGCGCAGGCGAAAGGCTTTGAATGCAATGGCCAGATCAAACTCCTGGTAGTCGTGGATTGATAGGAGTATAAATCGATCAGTTCAATATTTTGTTAGGGTCATTGGATGGTTGAGCAGAGCTCCCCACTATGTAATTTTGATGCCAGAGTTGTTCTCTGGTTATGTATCAAATTTGAGACTTTCGCATTAATAGAGGTCAGCTTCTTTCATCTCTTTGTTTAAACTGTGTTGAAACACTCGGGCATGGAGGATCCAGTCGAGGATTGTGGTTCTATTGTAATGTAGGTTTGATTACAGTATTGTTGTGACTAGTTTTAGCCAGCTTCTTTGTTAACTTATCTCCCCTTACACTAAAAGACTCAGGCATGGAGGATCCAGTCGAGTTGTTGTAGTTGCATGGTGATGTAGGTTTGATTATTATGCTGTTGTGACATATTTCAGTGTCTGAAACTTGAGTTCAAGAGTGCTCTTGAGCCTGAATTTTTCTTCACCAAGCTGCTTGAAGGTCAGATGCTCATAGCAATCTTGTTCACCTCTCTCACCGAGTCTTCCTTCTACTCACACTTAAACTCAAATCACTGACTGAAGTTAATGAGGACCTCACTTCCCTGTGCAGTGCTTGTCCAGTTTCTGTGATAAAAATCATTCTTGTACTGAGTTTTGTCCATTTGACCTCCACTCATAAAACCAACATCCACCAAAAATTTTGTTGGGTATTGGGCTTATCCTCTTGCAATCTGAGGGTGACTCTCAGTCCTAACACCTATTACCCACCAAGTTGCACTAGGATGGACTTGTAGTTGAGCCGCCAAAGATTAAGCAAGGAGTTGCTCAAAATTCAGAGTTCACAAATCTAGCCGACCATTATGGCCCCCTTTCCTTTTCTTCTTCTTCTATACTGCATTTCCATACCCTTGCAGAGAATCGTAATAAAATGAATTAGTATGATGAAATTGTAAAAGGATTAGCCTCCTAAGACTTAGACATGAGTGCATTACTCTAGAGTGTTTTTTTTACTTATTCATTATATTTTGCTTTTCAGCGATTTATAATTTCCGAGTCTTCACTCAATTCCTCCAAAGCTGGAGTATAAACTCATGGTTAGGCTTTAGCATGGTCATCTGAGCCCCGTGTCTAATGTATATTACAATACTAATCATCCTCCTAGAGTCTCGTGGAAATGCGCTAAGTCCCCTTAGGTTTTTTAATGTTTTATGCAAAAATAAAATTTCCCGCAAAATCGGGATTTTAATTGTAAATATTTCCTAAGTTAAATAAGTGGTACTAGGAGGCATTATATGCCTTGGGGGTATTAGTTTTTGGACTCAGAATACCCACTTTTGTGAGTGAAATTAATGATTTTAATCACTTAAAAATTAATTTTGCTCACAAAAGCCAATAAAAGACATAAAAAATCAGAAAAATCAGCAAAGTTGTTTTTTGGGACATCTTTTGAGCTGACTCTACCTTTCTTTGAGTTAACCAAGACTTGTCGGCAACTAGAGAGGAGTTATGGGTGAGTTCTCTTTCAGTTAGCTTGAGTTATGAGGATCTCTCTTTGGGAGGTATGCCCCTCTTGGGAGAGGTGGCGCGTTCTTGAGGAGGGTGCCTACCTCTTGAGAGGTGGCACCCTCCCTCTTGCCCTCACTCTTCACACTTGTCATCCTATGTCTTTGATGGAGAGGTGGAAGCCCACAACTTCACACTTGGCTCTCATTTGTCTCCAAGTGGTGCGCCCTCCTCCACTGGGAACTCCACCCTCTTGGCCATAAATTGAAGGCATTGCTCCCATTGTAAACTAGTTAGAGTAGGAGATAATGCTTGTGGTTGTAACACTATTGTACTATCATTTGGAATAAAAGGCTTTGGAGGCTAGATTGGTGTAGTGATCTCAATGTGTGGATGCTAATTGTCATTATGCCAAATTTGTGAGGTGATGTTGTTTCAATTATTTGTTTTCAATTTGTTGAATATATGATCTATTAAACTGGTTTGTCTTTCTCGATCAATTGTCTCTCATTGAATAACAAGATTTATTAAGCTAGCTTGCATTTCTAAGTCTTGTTGTTTTAAATATGTCATCAAAGATTTCATGCTCTTCTTATTTGATTGACATGTTTTTTAAATTTCATATGTAGAGAGCACTACTAGTTAACATTTTGTTGCAAGTGTTTGAAGCTCATAGGTTCACATGCTTGAAGGCAAGGTTGAGCTTGTTTGCATCCTCTTCATCTTCAAGATCTATAAGGACATAGTCCCTCTTTCCTCTACCAAGAAGACTCTATTTTGCCCAAGGATTTCAAGGCTTATAAGCTCTTCCTTCTCTCTTTCTCAAAGAAATTCTACTTTCCTTTCTGTTACTTCATTGTATGCAAGTGTTAGAGTTTAAAAACTTAAATCCAAATCTTTGATATCTTACTTTGCATGCATAGATTAAACTAGATCTAATTTTGTACTTTCAAATTTTATCTAAAGTTTAGATCTAGCATAGGAAAAAGTCTCCTTTTAGCAAGTTTTCTTCTAAATTATTGAAGGTTAAAAGGTAGTCCTTTTCCAAAAGTTTTCATTGAATATTTGGCAGATCTAAGTGCCTTTAATTTGCTGCTCTAAAACAGCAGTCAAAGATCCTAAGGAAACATGCTTTCTAGCATGCTTTCTTTAGTTAAATTTTGCTTGTTTTCACTAGTTTTTACTTAGAAATTTTGGGGTTTTTCTAACATAAGTCCAAGGCACTTCCAAAGTGTTTTTTGGGCATTTTCCGTTGTTCTTTGCTTGCTGTTTTTGCAGGTTTAGAGAACATCCAAGGGGAAACTCTCTCCATTTTGGACGGATTGGGAAATTCCAGGACCCCTGGAAGCACCCTTTTTTATTAATAACCTCTTTGTAAACATTGTAAAGACTTGTGATCCCCCGAATGAATGATCAGTGGGGCTACGAACTCCCACTCTTCATCCCCCTTGGGGGGAACGATGTTTTTGGTGATTGTGTCATTTTTGCAATGTTGGCTTAAGTTTACTTTTCACATCTAAAGCTAAGCTCAAAGTAACTTTAAAATTCATCACAAAGCACAACAATCTTTAGTTTAGATTTCCTTTTTTACAAAGTAATATTTTAATTTCTAGAATAGATTTCATTTCGCAATTTCAGTTTCTTGCAAATAAATCTGTCCCATAGGCTCCTCTGAAAAGAGGTTGGCCAGTGTGGACTTAGCTTAATTAGAAAACATTTACTTTTCTGCAATTTCAATTTGGAAAATAAACCTATCGCCTCAACTCCCCGATGTATGCTCTTAACCCTTGCCAGCCTAGCTCGATCTGGGGAACTCATCAGAAGCGGGACTGGTCAGTGCAGATTTAGTATAATTAGGACAATCTCGAAAAGTTTCTATTGTTTGGTTTGGAAAACCGCATAAAGGGAGTGTGTGAAGTCAGACAGAATACCTCAAGCTTGTTCCCCTCTGTGTTGGACCTCCGACACCTTTATTGAGTTTGTTGGTGAAGCCATTTGGGTTTCGGCAAGCTCTCCGCAAATTTCCACTCCAAGGAATAGCCTCTTGAGAGGCCACATTCTAGAATAGTTTTTTTTTCTTGCATTACAATTTCACACAAGCAATAAAGTAATTTACATTTTCATAATAATTTTTATCAACTTTAATAAAAGTTTACAAGAGCATTTACATTACAATCTCCATTTCAGCAGCATCTGATATCTTGCAACAACCTTTACTTTTTGGCACTGGTTGTAATGTCCCTTTCAGAGTAGGAGCTCCAAAGAGGAGGGCTTACTAGTGTAAACATCCCCTTTAGACTATAGCCAGGTAGAAACAGGGGAAACAGGGTCATTTGGTGTCATTTCACTAGGGAATGTTACATTTCGAAAGTGACATTAAGTGAAAAGTGGGAAAAGTGTGCTTTAAGTGAATTAAGCCAAAAATAGAGGGGCACTTAAGTGAAGGAGTTAATTATAGAGGTCAAAGAAGAATTAGGGTTTGAGAGGGTATATGAAGGAGAAAAGCGACCTAATTCCTCATTATCCCAGTTTATCATTTGAGAATTGAGCTCTGGGGAGAAAACACACAAATTCAATCGAATCAATGGATATTGTGGATTCCAAGAGGAAGACACAAGTTGGTTGATTTCGGTGTTGAGAGACACACCCTAGTCATCGGAAGGATCACCCAGATTATTCATCGGTTGATGCAGCAATTTACAAGTTCAAGTAGTTAGAGCGCACTTCATCAAGGTGAGGGCGTGAGGAATGGGAGACTCAGAGGTTTAGCCTGTCACGACCAGGGAGAATTCAGAGATTTCCTTCCGACCCAGTTGCGAGGAAGGCAGGGCGCTCCTTTCGAGATAATTCTTGAGAGATTCCAACAAAGAAATCATCTAGGGTGCACCAGACAACTATTGAGGGCACAGCACTTGTGGAGACTTAGGCAGGGTTCCAGAGAGATCATTGGACTAGATACGGGGAAACCCTTCCGACCCAGTTCAGAGGAGGATAGGGCGCATAGATTGAGACATTTGCAGCCCATTTCTGACAATGGAATCTCTAGGGTGCAACAGTTGAGCCTAGGAGGTGTGCCACCCCCCAGGGGAACCATCTGGGGTTCGTACAGATCAACAGAGGGTCGATCTTGAGGCCGATCTCAAGGTGCACAGTTTGAGACAGTTTTCAGGGCTATCTGAGGAGTCTAGCCACCAAGGCAAGCATTCTAGTCCTGCAGCAGTTGCCATGTGAGTTGTCAGTTGCATGCAGCAGTTCATCTTGCTCATCCACTAATCCAGCATTCTTTTTCGCTTCCGGGTATTTTGATTTAGCATTGTTGATTGTATTCCAGCTAAGATCCATCTAGTCTTGATCTAGCTGAGTGATTCCATTTATTTCCCGCATGCAGTATTGTACTTTCAATCATATTTCATAATAGAAGTGGTTGTAGTTGTTCTATGTTTCCTATCTATTGCATGTTTGTTATACACTGGTAAACACAAGAAAACACATTCAGAACTATTGAAACACAGAGAAAAACCCTTAACCGCATCCAGAATCCCAAAGAGTATTAGTTTTTGCAACAGATAGCCAACAGTTGAGGCATATATCCATATCTGCGGATCTCGGGATATTACACTGGTCTACATTTTAATATTGACTTATAATTTCCTTTCAAGCACTTGTATCTCGTTTAAGTTATATCATATACATGCAAGTATCTTGAATGCTTTACTTTTGGCATAAGCAATTTCTTTTGATGTGTCATATATGTTGCTAGATTAGATTGTTATCTTGTTCTTGTTTCATAATAAACACCTAGATTCATTTTCTTGTACTTAGATTAGTTCAATCCATAGATTATTTTCTTTAGGGACTACCCCCCTTGGCTTCACTAGGAGTTGGCCAAGATGAAGGAATTGAGGATCGGGTGACAACACCTTGACTCGAAACTTGCCCCCAATGACACACCAAGTGGATTGAAGATTTCTTCCACATTACCCAGGTCTATATAAAGGGGGAAACAGTCCCCTTTATTCATCATGGCAATGTTGCCTAAACTTTATTTTCCCATGTGTGTAAAAGAGGGAACACATGTTCATGAAGGATATATTATTATAATATTATAAGAGGGCCTTCTCATGTTAAGTTTCAAAGCTTTATGTATTTGAGGGGGCCATCATACATTGTATTCGAGGGGGGCGTCACACATTATAGGGGGTTGTCAATCAACCTTGGCATTAATTAAACAATTACATGAGCCACCCTCACTTGCAACCATAGCCCACAAATTATTTATTGAATGGGACCAGCTTCATACTCCTTGACCCATTGAGTGAATCCTTGCCATGTTTTCTCCCTTAAAGTCCATGGACTTGTATTTTAATGCACGAGATGGGGGCCACCTCATATTGTATGAAACCTTGCTTAGTCACCTATGTTAAAAGAAGTCGTGAGTCTATTGTTTGCATAAGATAAAATCATGGGATGGGCCCGTCCTCTTTTTAGTCGCCTATGTTAAATAAGTCATGAGTCAATTGTTTGCATAAGATAAAATCATGGTATGGGCATGTCCCCTTGAATCCTTCGCACATACGTGGAGCCATGTTGGTTATAAGTCGTCGCAATGGGGAATATGTATGACAACATGGAGTCGTCACACATGGAGCTATCTTCTAAGCATAGGAATATTAAATATCATATGTGGGTCGTCCTCCTATCAAGTGTGCTTGGTCATGAAATCATGGCATAAATTTAATGTGATATGAACCCACTTGTATACCATTCAGTCGGCTTGTGTTGCGTCTTTGTGCTATCATTTCATGCATTAAACAATCGATGGGAACCACCTTCATTCTCCTTGAGACATTGATGGCTTGCTTACACAAGTGGATGTGGACCCGAGTTAATGTTGGAGGGGTGTTGTATAGCTATCTTATGATTTAAGCCTTTCCCTCTAGCTTGTGATGTGACTAGGTCAAATGTACCTTTGAAGACATTGCATGGAATCATTTTATTAAACTGAAAGTATTAGGAAAGCAGCCATTGCATGAAGACATCCCACTTATGGATAATTTACTACACTCTCATTTATGCATTATTTATGCATTCCACCTTGGAGGCTAACTGCTCATTGTTTGAAGAAGAAATCATGGAGGTTATTGAAGTCAATTGACCACATTCAAGAAGTTGTTACCTTGCTAGCTATTTTTGGAAAGTGCTTCTAGATAACTCATTATTTTATCATTGTTGAAATTTCTCATGAAATTAGTTAAATGAAAGCAATTATTTTTTTATTGTAAGAAGAGTTGAGCTCAAACCTATAAATAGGCTTTCTCTCTCCCTCGTTTGCATGGTTGGATTTGGGGATTTTTCCCCTTGAGCTTAATTGAAGATCTAGAAGGTAATGCAAGAGCTAAGGTTTCTATCCTATGAGGTGTATGTATTGGGCTTCAATTGTTAAATGTTGTTGATTGAAATACTTGCAAGAGGATATGCTTTGAAGGGATAATACATGGTAAGATTGTACCTTTCTTCTTAATTTGAGTTGTTGCAACTTACCTATTAGAAGTGTCTTGATGGTGGTTAATTTCCCTTTCAATGTCTTTAATGTTTATTTGATGGAAATTCCATTGTGATGGTCAAATCTCCTAATCCGAGTTGGTGGGAATTTACTTTTTCCATTTGATAAGCTCACCCCAAAGCTATCTTTAGAGGTTCTCCTTAAATGGGTTCTCCAAGTATATTTCACATTTCATCTTAACAAATTAAGGAAGATTGTAGTTTGTTCATTTCGGCTCTTTCATGCCTTGATCATATCTAAAAACATCACTCATAGTTTGATCCTTTGACTCCATGTCCAAAGGATAGGCACTAAGCTTGATCTACCATAATCTTCTCATATTTCCATACTACAACACTTATTTTGCTAAAGCCACTCTTAATATCACCTTGAGCTCTTATTGCCTAGGCTTTAGCAATCCTATCTTAGCAAAACCCCCCTTGAGTTGGAGAAGAACCAACCTAAAGTGTGAAGAGGGTTGGTGAGATGACAGTGGCCTCCCTCTTAGTTCCCTTGAGGTTGCATTTTGTGGTTGGAACTTTGTACACATTGAATGCAGGCTTGAGAGGTAACAACCACCTCAAATAAAATAATATATGTGCCAATTCAAAGAGGTGATGGAACTCTCCAATAGAGTTCAAATGATGTCGTAGCTGAAATAACCATGCAATAATAATGAGAGAGCACCTAGGAGAGGTGCACCCTAGAAGAATGTTCCATATAACTACCTCAACCACCCAACAAATAATAAAATATCTCCATGTGAAGTGTGCCCTAGTAAGAAGTGCCCAAAGAGGTTAAACCTCATCAATGCTCATGCCAAAACCATGTGTTGTTTTTCAAATACCATCAACTAATTTCCCAAACCATGTGCACAAGAGGATGGTGTGCTAGAAAAGTGTGCCAAGGTGGTTACACTCCACATTAATAAACAATAAAAATACTCCTCCATAACCACCTCCATAATGATGCTCAACCAACCAAGAGAGACTATTCCCTAAAAGAATGTGCCATCCTCCAGCAAACAATAAAATAATGCTTGAATACCTTGAAAATTGTGCAAAAGAGGGGAGCGCTTCATCAAAAACCCTAAGTTGCCTCCAAATAAGCTCCTCCGAGTGTGAAAAATGCCGACTTAGGTAGGGCGCTCAAATAGTTAGCCTTCCAAATGATGAAATTAACCATTAAATGGTTAAATCGGCCTCAACATGTGTTCACAAAGGCTAATACTTTAATTAAACCATAGTCCAACTTCCTAGTAGTCACCAACTGATTAAATCAACATGAATATGTGTGTCAATGAGAGGGGATGCACTCCAACAAATGTTGTGTTGACCGCCTCTCCAACACAGGTGGTCAACTCCATGTGCCATGAAGAGATGCATCATCAGATGCAAATTTGTCGAAGATTTTGGTTCTACAGGGCATTGTTTGGCCCCGACACTTCTTTTTGTAACTGGAATTTCCGCACCCCTACGTGGGTTAATAATGTAATAGGTCTGCAAGAGTCATGTCTAGGTTCACTGGGAGAGTTCCTTTCACCGAGGGTTTTTTATCCTCGGGTTATCAATTGGGCTTTTCAGCCTTATTGATTTCTCTTGAGTTTTTCCCTCACACTTGCAATAATTCCTCCAGAGTGGTGAACAGCGTTCTAGTGGGCTTATCTTTTGGTAACTATTGTAGGGAATCATTATAAATCACCATGCAAGACATCTTAGAAAGCTTCGCAGAAATCCGTCGAGTCTAGAATAGTTTCTTTTAATTAATTAATTTTTAATTAAATTTCCCTAAGTTTGGAGGTTTAATTATTTAATTAATTAATTATTTTTGAGCAAATATTGTAAAAACTAGGTCCTTGGACTTTTGATAGGGGTATTTGTGCTCAAAAGAAATGGAATAGCACCCCCTACATCCATGGGCCAAGTTTCAGCTCAGTTGGACAACTTTTGCTATGGGTTTGTCCACCCAGAGTATCAGTCAGTCAAAAACAGCAATTTTAATTGCTAAAGTTTAGACATGGCAAAAATGTAAAAGTTGTAATAATGAGTTAGAAGGATGTAAAATGATGGATAAAGGTTAGAGAGAGACTCCCTAAGCATAACCTACCCATCCAACCTTGTTTCAACCCTTTAAACACCCTTACACCCTCACCACACTCAAAAGTTACGCCCCCCTAGGGGGATTGACGTTTTTCCTTGGAGATTGGTCATTATGACCTAAGTGGGGCCTCTTCTCTTGTGATTTCCCTTCCTTTAACCCCCATGTCTCACCCTAAGGTGATCCCACACCTTTTCCCTCATCCCAACACCTCCATTCTTTGCCTTTCCCCCATGTGATGCGCCCTCCAAGGAGGTTACACCCTCCCTTCTTCTAGAAAATTCCAAAATATTTTTAAAAAAATATTTTAAACCTTTCCACTCCCCTAGCACGAATCACATAGCCTCCCACTTGGATTTTGCTTGATCCCAACACTCCCCACACCTTCTACACCCTAGATCTACTTCCTAAACCCTAGATGGTGCACCCTAGCCTAGGGACCTCCTCTTTTTCTTGATGTTGAACACTTGGCATAGATCCAAGAGGGGTGAGTTTGCCTCTCTAAGTATAAAAGGAACCCTCCCCTCCCCTCACTCTTCCACATACCATATCTTGAGCTAGTGTATGCTACTTGATTTTCCACTCTCTCTCTCTCTATTCCATCCATTTTCATTTTTCTTCTCTTAGGGTTTTGGAGCAAGTGTTTCTCCAAGATCCCATTTCTTGATGCAATAATAAATAAAGCTTTGGAGGATTTTGGGAAGAGCTATAAGTATTTTGGTTCTTACAACACATGAGGTAAATTTGTTTCAATTTGATATGATGGTTGCATGAATGGATCTTAGGTAAAGTATTTTATTTGAGTAGATCTTGCAAAGAGTAGTCTTGTAGATCTCTATATGTGGTTAGCTAGATAGGGTGCAAGTATTTCACTTTATTAGTTTAACCCTCCATATTATCCATTGTATACATGCTATTGTGTTAGGTTTTGCAGGTTGAACTTCAAGGGTTTCATTAAGGTGCCTCCTGGAAGAGTCCCCCTTTGAGATTATCATACACTCCAAGCAAGCTTCTTCTAATTCTCTTTCTCCTTATATTTCTTTGCAATCCATATTTCAGCTAGCATAATATAGTTGTATGGTCATCATAATATAAATTTTTTCCAAAAATTTTTGCCCCAAAAAAACAAAAGTTTTTCTTCATTGGTATTGTTGTGTGTAACATTTCCAGCAAGCATAGCTTGCTGGTTTTTGCAGGGTAAGATCTGGTTGAGAGGGGTTTTGGCTACCCAAAGGCATCCACACAACACTCAAAGACCCCCAAAGGGATTTGTAGTTATTTCTCAACCTTCCTTCTTCAATTTCTAAGTATTTTTGTCATTCCTTCTCTCTTTTTCTTGCTTGTAGTGGCTCATAGTTGTGGGAGAAGGAGTGGTACGGCCTCCTCCCACGTGTGAGCCTTGGGGAAGTTAGGATTTCGCTTAGATCTTGCTTTTCCTTTCTTGATTTTTCTCTTTTTTGAGCTAGGACGTGGGGGTTTGTGAGATAAAGGGTATCTCCCAGACATTAGAACGTGGGATTAGGGTTTGCTTGTTTCCTTCTTGGTTTGCTTGTCTCTCTCCTGCTTCTTTTTCTTGTTTGCTTGCCTTTCTCTCTTCTCTAAATATTTTCTAGGTTAAGCAACTTAATTAATTGCCTACCTATTTGGGAGAGGAATACCCCAAAAGGTTGGGTTAGGGTTTAATTTGTGGTTGAAGATCTAATTGGTTAATGCTCTAAATATTCTATATCTAGATCTAACACTTAATAATTCTCTAGCTTAAGCCTATTGGGCCTCATAATCAACTTAACTAGATCTCATGCATGCTTAGTTCACTACAAGTGTTATCTTTATTTTACATGCTTAGATCTATAATCCTTAATGTTTAGTTGCTTCAATAAGTAGATAGTGTTTTTCTTTCATGCTTGATCTCTAAGGCCATTTGCCACATGCTTGAAGTAATCTCTTGATAAGTTGATAAGTAGGCAAACACTTAAATATTTTTCTTTCTCACACTTTATGCTCATATTTTAATGCTCTTAATCATAAGATAAGTGTGTTTCTCTTTTCATCTTGTTGGCAAGTTGTTCTTGCCCTTGCACTTTATTTCTTTACTTTGCAAGCTATCTAATTGTGCATCTAAGTGACTTGTTGTCACATAGAATATATGTGTTAATGTCTTTCATTTCATAATCTTAATCAACACACTTTAAGGTTGAAGTGAGTTTCAGCCATGTCAATAATTCACATTTTCAAAGTGTCATAAAACTCTTAAAACACTCTAAAACACTCCTAAAAGTCTACCTAATTCATATAATAACTTAATAGAGTATTTAGGGTACCTTAGACCACCATCTTCACCATCTAAAACAGGGATTGAGAGGCAACGGAAGGTGTAGGCCGGGGACGGTCTCACGGCGCACAGGATGCGTCCTTTCTGTAAGAACTCAATCTTTCGGGCTGACTTGCGAAGCTAGGGTGGCAACACTTATTGAGCATCCAGCAGTCATTTGGCAATAGGGGAAGGAGGCTTTGGTGAAATAATTTGTAACGGTAAATAAAATCTTTCAATCTTAAGAAACCCTTAATTCATTAAGACAAATTCAACCTTGCACTAACAAACTCTAAAATATTTTGTGGGTTTAATAACTAAGAGTGGGTCTTCTTCATCTTCATAATACTTGTGCTTAAAACTCTTAAATCTTCTTTGATGATGTATTGATGATGATCTCATAGATGTAGTATGATGCTTTGATCTTCTTGTATCCTGCACACATAATAAGTAAAGTGGTTAGCTTGTTTGTTGTATTCTAGCATCTTCTAATTGTAAATCTTGTATCTAGTATTTATTTGATTAAGTTATTCTTTTATAAGTAACATTGTAATCATACTTGTAAAGAAACCCCCTTTAACTTTAGTTAACCCCTTGCCCAATTTTAGGCACTAGTCTTAGTTGCCCTAGGGAAAGGTCTTCCTTAACATACTAACCCTTGCATCTTGCATTGTTGCTTATGCATCTTAGGATTAGAATCCCCCAAGCCTTAACAAATTAAAACTAACTCCTAGAACTTAACTCTAAAACTAATCTAGAAACTAGGGACTACCCCCCTTGGCTTCCCTAGGAGTGAGCCTAGACGGAAGAAGTTCTGGTCAAAGTGAAAGTGTGGGTTGTGAACTTAGGCATTGTGCCTCCAAGGACACACTAAGTGAGCCAGACTTAGCTCACGTTTGCAAGTGTGTATTAGGACGGCAACATATTTGGCGTCGTTGTCGGGGATAAGTCATTTATCCTTGGTCAAAACGACTAATTTTTTTTTTGTAAGAACTAAAAATTCTTTGAACTTGCATTGGTTGTTTTTGTTTGCTTCCTTTCCAAGTGGCGACTCCATTGAACAAATATATCAATTATACTGCAAGGATCAATCCTTGTTGGCTGCTTGAGATTCTTGGAGAAGAAGCACTCATTGATTTCTGCTGCTTGTTCCAAACATAATAAATTAACTTTTGTTTTCCTTCTTGTTTTTCCTTTGTTTGATGCTCTTGTTTGTTTGAGATAAACTGGGTCATCTGGCGACTCCACTTTAAAATAATTTGACAAAGTATTCTTCGAGAAGGAACTCATGGCTCGTTCTCTACATCCTTGAACTTAAAAAGAGGTTTTTGGATGAAGCTAGCATGTTTCCACATGAATTGGTTGATGATTTTATGGAAAGATGGAAGGGAAATAACCTTCAAGATATGGACACAATCAATTCAGACATCGAAGAAGATACTCCACCAGATCCCATTAAGGAGCTTAAAGAAATACTTTTGAACATGCAGTATGCCCTGTTGACCACCTATTCAACTAGGGGGTCAACTCCATGTGCCATGAAGTATGCATCATCAGATGCAAGTATGTTGAAGACAGTTTGGTTCTCCTAGGCATTTTATTCCTCCACCACAAAATTTTGTAAACGAAATTTCCGCACCCCTGCATGGGTTAATAATGTAATAGGTCTGCATGGATCATAGTTAGGTCAGGTACCTTGGGATGTTTTCATTAGGAGAGTTCTTTTCACCGAGGGTTTTTTATCCTTAGGTTGTCAACTGGGCCTTTCAGCCTGGTTGATTTCCCATGAGTTTTTCCCTCACACTTGCAATAATTCCTCCAAAGTGGTGAACGGCATTCTAATGGTCTCATCCTTTGGTAGCTATTGTTTAGGAATGATGTAAATGACCATGTTAGACATTGTAGAAAGTTTCGCGGAATTTCATCAAGTCTAGATAGGTTTTTTTTAATTAATTAATTTTCCTAAAGTTGGAATTTTAATTATTTAATTAATTAAATGTTTTTGAGCAATTATTGTAAAAACTAGGTCTTTGGGCTTTTGATAGCGGTATTTGTGCTCAAATAAAATGGAAAGGCACCCCCTACACCCATGGACAAAGTTTCATCTCAGTCGGACAAGTTTTGCTATGCATTTGTCCACTCGGAGTGTCGGTCAGTCAAAACAACAATTTTTATTGCTAAGTCAATTTTGTAATTTTTGTAAAATTGAGTTAATGGGTAAATGTAAAGATGGAAAAGGGCAAGAAAGTGTATCCCTAAACAAACACCCACACCACCTTATAAACTTTACACACCCCCTCGCGCCCATCCCTCTTTCCTCCCAGCACCCCTAGGAAGTAGTACCCCTCACCCAAAACCTTAGAAATGTGGTTTTTAATTGTTATGGGCCCCTCTCATGAGGTGCACCCTCCCTAATAACCATCACCTTTGCATGGTCCCCACACTCCACCTCTCATCCACCTCCCTCATCCAAGTCAAAACCCTAAGAAGGTCTTCCTTGAGATCCGCTCCCTTGCTCTTGTTTGCAACACTTGGCATCCATCCAAGTGCCTTCAATTTTCCTCTAGAGGTATAATTAGAACCCCTCCTCACCCTTTTACCTCACCAATCTTTGAGCTAAAGTTATGCTACAGAATTTTCACCCCATCCTTTCTTGCTCTTGCCATCTCACATTCAACTCATTTCTCTCGAGAGGGCATTGGAGCAATTTGTTGTTGCAAAGCTCTCCCATTTGGATTAATAAAAAACTTTGGAGGATTTGTAGTAATCAAGAGTATTCTGATTGACTCTTTTCATTTGAGGTGATATTGTTCTCTTATGCATTGTGTTGGTTTGGACTAGTTTATTGAGCAAAGTAGTTTGTTTGAGTAGATCAATCAATAGTATTGTTGTTGATCTATATATGTAGAGTAGTTGATATTGTGAAGTATTTCATCTTATTAGCTTGCTCTAGCATATTATTCTATACCTCTGTATATGGTTTGAGTTGTAAGTTGCCTCTAGATGTGAGATTGGATTAGTCTCAAGAAGGTGTTTTCCATCAAGATCTTCTTACAGTTCTTGCTTTTCTTTTGGATCTGATTTTATTTATGTTCGTACTCATCATTTTGCTTTGTATTGCTATCATGAATGGGTCATAAATATTTTACACACATTTCATAGAGATTTCTCCTCTGGAAACCCAAACCAAGAAAAAAAAAAAAAAAAATTTTCTTAACATTTTTGTGTTGTCCAGCATTTCCAACAAACTTTTGCTTCTTTGGTTTTTGCAAATTATTACCAGGAACAAGGGGAAACGATGTTGAAATTCACTCTCACAACATCCCCAAGAGGCTCCATTTGTGGGGTAACGAATCTCTCTCTTTTCTTGGTCTCTGGTTCTTAAACCAGGAAGTTCCCTTGAGGCTTACCTTCTCTTGTTTAACATTTCAGCTTGTATATTTCATTTTTGCAAGTTTGTACATTGCCTACACCTTGCCAGGAGGTGAGGATTGGCTGACCAACCCCAAAAATCGTTGGGCTGGATTTAGATTTAGTTTAAGTTTTTCTTTTTACTTACTTGTCCACAAGACAAAAAGGTTGGTGTGTTAATAATAATAATCATATGTGTTTCTTGTTTTTTAACCTCTTTGGCCAACATTGGTAGACTTGCCTCCACCATGTGCCATTTAAGTGGTTTGTTTCTTTGCCAATAGGATTCTTTTTATTTATGTAACTAGAGTTGCCTCCACCTTGGGAGAGAAATCCCCAAATCATATGGCTAGGATAGTAGAGATGTTTTGACGATTTAAATGTTCACATGGGTTAAAATTCTCTAGAATAGTCATCACACATTTATCATCTTAGTATAAAGCCCTTGAGGGCATGGTTTAGTTTCATGCTTTAGTTATCAGCATATCCTTTTCACATACGTTTTGTGATGCTATATTTCATGGTTTAAAATGTTTTGGAAGTAATCTATAATTGTTGCAACTCATTCATCTCTTAAGGCATTTTGCCACTCATCTATCTAAACATATGTGAAGCATTGAAATGGTGTAGCATCTAGTCTTTCCTTTGGCAAGCATTTCTATTTTCAGCAGGTCTTTTTATGGAATGCATGTATGGATAAGTCATAAAATCTAAAGTGATTTTCTATGTAAGTTGGCAAAGTTGTTCTTGCCATTCACCTCATGTTTTTCTTGCAAGTTTATATGTTGGATGGTGAATGACATGGCTAAATAGATGATGTGTATCTTCTCATCTTTCCATTTATGTTTTAAATGTGTTTGTGGTTTTCAATTTCACATTTTGCAACACATTCACAACAATCATTTACAGTTTCGGTTTTGGTATATAAATCACACGTTTTGGGCATCTAAAACTCCTCTAAAACACTCACAACACACCTTAAGACTTACCTATAAGTCATAACAACTTTTTAGAAAACTTAGGACAACCTAATTCCACCATCTTCCTGCCATCGAAAGCGGGTTTGAGGAAAACAACAAAGGGTAGTGGGAGGCCCGTGATGGCTCCAGGTGAGTGTCCTCTTAGGGAAGTACTCTTACTGTCAAGGTTGACCGTGGAAGCTAGGGTGGGCCTCGTTGCCTTACTATCTTGAGCACCAAGCAATCATTTTGGCAGGGAGGAGGAGGTTTAAGGTTCCAACATTTAGTTAGGGGGGAGGGCAAATAAAATTTACTTAATCTTTTAAACAACTCCTAACCACTTAGTCTCCTAGACAATCTTTGTTCTTGGGTATCTTTAGATGATTGTTTAGAAGTCTATATTACCAAGTGCTTTCATTTCATAAATCTTTCAACCTTGTGGTTCATTTATCTAAATGTTTAATTGAGACATTAAGTTTCCAAATACATCTTCATTTTATGCTCTTGTGGTATGATTCAAGAAGAAGTTGATTATCCCATTTGGGAGGCATCATCTTCTTGAATCTTAATTGCTTTAGTGGTTGCCATTGAAAAATAGTCCAATAGAGTAGAGATGCTATTGGAGCATGCTTGGCCTTATGTCATTGGTCTTAACTTTGATTATCTCTTAACTCTCACATTTTGGCATCCTTTTTAAATCTTGTCTATTTATATCTTGCCCGTGTATCTCTTGTATAAGTGTTGTACCATTTCTTATTCTTTGTGTAAGTAATTGTATCTTTGTTTGTGGGATAACTTTAGTATCTTCCTTGTAATCTTTGTAATTAAACTCCCTCAAACATAGTTGACCCAACTGCCCAACCTTAGGCACTAGTCTTGGTTGATTTAGGGAAGGGTTTGCTTGTCATTCAATTAGTCTTACACTTTGCATTTTGTTGCCTTAGCATCTTAGGTGAAATTTCCCCAAACCTTTTAACAAATTAAAATCAACTCCTAGAACTTTAAGTTAAATCATATCTAGTAACTAGGGTCTACCTTGTAGCTTCCTAGGAGTAAGCCTAGAAGGAAGAAGGTTCAGTCAAGGTGACAGTGTGAACTAAGAACCTAGGCATTGCCTCCAAGGACTCACTAATTGAGTTGGACTTTGCTCACATTTGCAAGTGTGTATTAAGACGACAACATGACCCATAACAAGCAGGTTTGAAACCATGGGCACTACAACTAGATATCATGGAGGCTCGCCTTGCAGTAGATGAAACTTATATTGAATATCCGGACCCCTTGAGCTTGAGCTTGGCCGATTAAAAGATGAGGAAGTTTATAGGGAGAGTGCGGATGAATGCATGGATGAAACCAATCATTCATTTTGAGAAATAAAGGAACTTGAGTTTGAAAATGTTGGATATCTAGATGATTCAAGTCCCCACCCTCTCTAGATGAACCAATCTTTTGAGGATAACGTTGAAAATTTTGAAGAAAATAATATGATGGTTCATGTGGTATGTTCTTTTTCAACCTCTCAACTAAAAGATGAGTTAATGCAGGGGGTAATAATGGAAATGGAGGGCAACTTCGGTTTAACAATGTCATATCATTATGAGTATTGGTTGGCCTCCCACCTTAGCAGTCATGAGCAACAAAGTATTCAGATTTTACACGGCTTATCATATTCCAATGTTTGGGTGAAGGGAAGAATCATGATTGTTGGTTGGTTCTTCCCTACAAAAGTTGCAAGTTGATAAAACTTGGGAAGTCGTTGTGAGTCATCACGGACAGGATGTTTTGGGACACTAATGGCATCATTTCATCCATTGCATGGATGGTTTTCACTTGTGGCATCATTTCATCCATTGCATGGATGGTTGTAACGTATCTCTAACCCTTACTTGTATTTTAATTCTGTATTATTTGATTCATTATGTCAATATGTACTTAGAAACTTTTTTAGGTATCATAGATTTCATTTCGTTGTGAATTAATGATGTTGTACTTTAGTCATTTCATTTTGTAAATGTTGTATATAGCATTCATTTATTTAATCATGTATATATGTATTCTTATGTTGGTTATTGGTGAGCACTCTGTTTTGTAGGTGTTGGATTCTCGTATGCTCTCTGTCTCGAGTGAGAAGATAGAACACACGTCCCCATGTGGAGCCAGATGTTGACCGCCTCTCCAACATAGGTGGTCAACTCCATGTGACATGAAGAGATGCATCATCAGATGCAAATTTGTCGAAGATTTTGGTTCTACAGGGCATTGTTTGGCCCCAGCACTTCTTTTTGTAACTGGAATTTCCGCACCCCTGCGTGGGTTAATAATGTAATAGGTCTGCATGAGTCATTTCTAGTTCAGTTTCCTTGGGATCGGTTCACTGGGAGTGTTCCTTTCACCGAGGGTTTTTTATCCTCAGGTTATCAATTGGGCTTTTCAACCTTATTGATTTCCCTTGAGTTTTTCCCTCACACTTGCAATAATTCCTCCAAAGTGGTGAACGACGTTCTAGTGGGCTTATCCTTTGGTAACCACTGTAGAGAATCATTGTAAATGACCATGCAAGACATCTCAGAAAGTTTCGCGGAATTCCATCAAGTCTAGATTAGTTTTTTTTAATTAATTAATTTTTAATTAAATTTCCCTAAGTTTGGAGGTTTAATTATTGAATTAATTAATAATTTTTGATCAAATATTGTAAAAACTAGGTCCTTGGACTTTTGATAGGGGTATTTGTGCTCAAAATAAATGGAATAGCACCCCCTACATCCATGGACCAAGTTTCAACTCAGTTGGACAACTTTTGCTATGGGTTTGTCCACCCAGAGTGTCAGTCAGTCAACAACAACAATTTTAATTGCTAAAGTCCAGACATGGCAAAAATGTAAAAGTCGTAATAATGAGTTAGAAGGATGAAAAATGATGGATAAAGGTTAGAGAGAGACTCCCTAAGCATAACCTACCCATCCAACCTTGTTTCAACCCTTTACACACCCTTACCCCCTCACCACACTCAAAAGTTACGCCCCCCTAGGGAGATTGAAGTTTTTCCTTGGAGATTGGTCATTGTGACCTACGTGAGGTCCCCTCTCTTGTGCTTTCCCTTCCTTTAACCCCCATGTCTCATCCTAAGGTGATCCCACACCTTTTCCCTCATCCCAACACCTCCATTCTTTGCCTTTCCCCCATGTGGTGCACCCTCTAAGGAGGTTACGCCCTCCCTTCTTCTAGAAAATTCCAAAATATTTTTAAAAAAATATTTTAAACCTTTCCATTCCCCTAGCACGAATCCCATAGCTTCCCACTTGGCTTTTGCTTGATCCCAACACTCCCCACACCTTCTACACCCTAGATCTGCTTCCTAAACCCTAGATGGTGCACCCTAGCCTAGCGATCTCCTCTTTTGCTTCGTGTTGAACACTTGGCATAGATCCAAAAGGGGTGAGTTTGCCTCTCCAAGTATAAAAGTAACCCTCCCCTCACTCTTCCACATACCATATCTTGAGCTAGTGTTATGCTACTTGATTTCCCACTCTCTCTCTCTCTGTACCATTTTCATTTTTCTTCTCTTAGGGTTTTGGAGCAAGTATTTCTCCAAGATCCCATTTCTTGATGCAATAATAAATAAAGCTTTAGAGGATTTTGGGAAGAGCTATAAGTATTTTGGTTCTTACAACACATGAGGTAAATTTGTTTCAATTTGATATGATGGTTGCATGAATGGATCTTAGGTAAAGTATTTTATTTGAGTAGATCTTGCAAAGAGTAGTCTTGTAGA
>SNQJ01S0060072.1:11437-31189 GCA_010110895.2 Picea sitchensis | reverse complement strand
GAGTAGTCTTGTAGATCTATATATGTGGTTAGCTAGATAAGGTGCAAGTATTTCACTTTATTAGTTTAACCCTCCATATTATCCATTGTATACATGCTATTGTGTTAGGTTTTGCAGGTTGAACTTCAAGGGTTTCATTAGGGTGTCTCTTGGAAGAGCCCCCCTTTGAGATTCTCATACACTCCAAGCAAGCTTCTTCTATTACTCTTTCTCCTTATATTTCTTTGCAATCCATATTTCAGCTAGCATAATATAGTTGTATGGTCATCATAATATAATTTTTTTCCAAAAAAAATTATAAAAAAAAAATTTGCCCTAAAAAAACAAAAGTTTTTCTTCATTGGTATTGTTGTGTGTAACATTTCCAGCAAGCATAGCTTGTTGGTTTTTGCAGGTTCAGATCTGGTTGAGAGGAGTTTTGGCTACCCAAAGGCATCCACACAACACTCAAAGACCCCCAAACGGATTGGTAGCTATTTCTCAACCTTCCTTTTTCAATTTCTAAGTATTTTTGTCATTCTTTCTCTCTTTTTCTTGCTTGTAGTGGCTCATAGTTGTGGGAGGAGTGGTACGGCCTCCTCCCACGTGTGAGCCTTGGGGTAGTTAGGATTTAGCTTAGATCTTGCTTTTTCTTTCTTGATTTTTTCCTTTTTTGAGCTAGGACGTGCAGGTTTGTGAGATAAAGGGTATCTCCCAAACCCTAGAACGTGGGGTTAAGGTTTGCTTGTTTGTTTCTTGGTTTGCTTGTCTCTCTCTTGCTTCTTTTTCTTGTTTGCTTGTCTTTCTCTCTTCTCTAAATATTTTCTAGGTTAAGCAACTTAATTAATTGCCTACCTATTTGGGAGAGGAATACCCCAAAAGGTTGGGTTAGGGTTTAATTTGTGGTTGAAGATCTAATTGGTTAATGCTTTAAATATTCTAGACCTAGATCTAACACTTAATAATTCTCTACCTTAAGCCTATTGGGCCTCATAATCAACTTAAATAGATCTCATGCATGCTTAGTTCACTACAAGTGTTATCTTTATTTTACATGCTTNTGTTTCTTTTTTCATCTTGTTGGCAAGTTGTTCTTGCCCTTGCACTTTATTTCTTTACTTTGCAAGCTATCTAATTGTGCATCTAAGTGACTTGCTCTCACACAGCATATATGTGTTAATGCCTTTCATTTCATAATCTTAATCAACACACTTTAAGGCCGAAGTGAGTTTCGGCCAAGTCAATAATTTACATTTTCAAAGTGTCGTAAAACTCTTAAAACACTCCTAAAAGTCTACCTAATTCATATAATAACTTAATAGACTATTTAGGGTACCTTAGACCACCATTTTCACCATCTAAAACAGGGATTGAGGGGCAACGGAAGGTGTAGGTCGGGGACGGTCTCACGGTGCACAGGATGCGTCCTTTCTGTAAGAACTCAATCTTTCGGGTTGACCTGCGAAGCTAGGGTGGCAACATTTATTGAGCATCCAGCAGTCATTTGGCAATAGGGGGAGGAGGCTTTGGTGAAATAATTTGTAAGGGTAAATAAAATCTTTCAATCTTAAGAAACCCTTAATTCATTAAGACAAATTCAACCTTGGACTAACAAACTCTAAAATATTTTGTGGGTTTAATAACTAAGAGTGGGTCTTCTTCATCTTCATAATACTTGTGCTTAAAACTCTTAAATCTTCTTTGATGATGTATTGATGATGATCTCATAGATGTAGTATGATACTTTGATCTTCTTGTATCCTGCACACATAATAAGTAAAGTAGTTAGCTTGTTTGTTGTATTCTAGCATCTTCTAATTGTAAATCTTATATCTAGTATTTATTTGATTAAGTTATTCTTTTGTAAGTAACATTGTAATCATAGTTGCAAAAAAAAACCCTTTAACTTTAGTTGACCCCTTGCCCAATTTTAGGCACTAGTCTTAGTTTCCCTAGGGAAAAGTCTTCCTTAACATACTAACCCTTGCATCTTGCATTGCTGCTTAAGCATCTTAGGATTAGAATCCCCCCAAGCCTTAACAAATTAAAACTAACTCCTAGAACTTAACTCTAAAACTAATCTAGAAACTAGGGACTACCCCCCTTGACTTCCCTAGGAGTGAACCTAGACGGAAGAGGTCTCGGTCAAAGTGATAGTGTGGGCTGTGAACCTAGGCATTGTGCCTCCAAGGACACACTAAGTGAGTCGGAATTAGCTCACATTTGCAAGTGTGTATTAGGACGGCAACATGTTGCACCATGCAAAAAAGTTGTATATCCTAGAAAATACCACCATGATAACAACATAATGACAAAATGGAAGCTCCACCTAGGTTTGAGCCCTAGGGCGCACCACTAAAGGACTATAACATGATTTATACCTCATCAAACCTTAGAAAAAGACTTGATCATCAAAGATGTATGTAGCACCCCCCCGCCCCAACTTTAACTCAAACTTTGGAAAGCGTACATCCACAAGGGTACTAACATCATCAAACACATTCCATCTAGGTGATGCCAGCAAATGTTACAATATCAAGTCATATCACCTAGAGAAATCCCACCAAGGCAAAGTGCACTACCACAAGACACATCATCTATCCACATCAACATCATAAGATAAGGGGACAATAGAAAAAGCTAACCCATCCAATCATCAAGTATGTCTCCACCACACATCAACACAAGAGAACCATGTAGAACACCCCCTCCTAGAGACACCAATAATACAACAACAGCATGCAAAAGTCACTGGGAAACTCCAACAATATCATGAAACGTGTACCTCCTAACATTGTCCTCCAACCCCTCAGGGGATAGAACCATCATCCAGGAACAAGATGTAGCACATCCAAGATAAACAAGTATACCAAATCCACACCATAATGAGATAGCATACTCCAGAACCATCAAAAGTGCAACCAAGGGTTGATTAACCAGGAAAGCAAATGTGAGAAGACCACCAAAACAAGAAGCACAATCATCCAACCAAGGAGAAGTGAGACTCCCCCAACCAAAGACCTACGTCAAATGATCCAATGCTAATAAGAGAAGAAGTTCAATGAAGATGTATCTCCCCCAAGTCAATCCAAAAGATCTGAGGAACCAGCAGCAAATCTCCATCAATGTGATGAAAATCACAATGTGGAACCTCATACAATATGAGGTGTAACACAAGTACAACAACAAAATTGTGAGAAGCAGAGTGTGTGCAATAGACAGCAGAGTATCTAGAAATGAACAGAGTAGAGTATGCAGAACGGTGGATGGAAGAGTGGATACCAGCCTGTTGTCGTCATAATACATACCTACAAGTGTGGAGAAGTCTACAACCCACTTAGTGTGTCCTTGGAGGCACAAACCTAAGTCTAGACCCATTGTCACCTCGATCTAGACTCCTTCTGTCTAGACTCACTCCTAGGGAAGCCAAGGGGGTAGACCCTATTAAACTATGTGAATTTTTTATTAAAGTTCTAGGAGTTAATTGATTTACTGATTAGGGAGACCCAACCCAATGACAAGCCATCATGCAAATGTAGTCTTTCAATGACAAGCAAACATTTTATTTCATAAAACAAAAGTTAGACCAATGCCTAAAGATTATCCAATTTCAACTATTCCAATATACACAAAAGAAATATACATACACAAAGCAAGATATTTCTACAAGAATGAAACAAATTTACAAGATATCTACTCAATGAATTGAAATACAACTTTATATTTTTAAAGAATTATGCTCAAATGAATAAAGAATACTTGAAATGAAAAGTACTTTTGAAATAGATACTCACGTGAAATTAAGTTGTTGAAAAGTAAATTGCTTGAAAAGTAAATGAATAGCAAAACTTGAAATGTAGAAAATATGAGTTAAAAGTGTTGCAATATGTGTAGGTTACTTTTAACAGATTTTTAGGTCTCTCTTTGAATTAGGGTGGAATTAGGTGTGAAAGTTGCAAGTCTACACTACGTTACTACCCCAAATCCTTATCCCTTCAACCAAGAGGAAGTGTTGGGTGCTCAATAAGAAGAACAACAAGGTTCTCGCCTAACTCCACAGGTCAAATCCAAGATGCTTGGGTGCTCAATAAGAACAACAAGGTTCTCCCCTAGCTCCACACGAAGTTTCGTGAAACCGTCCCCAACTTCAACCCCTTCTAACCTCCCAAGTCACCTATTTTTAATGGTTTTAGCAATAATAGAATTAGGTGCCTAATTAAACTAGCCACACAGTCCTTTTCCTTTTCTTGTTACCCAAGATCCACAAAGTGGCAAGGGGAGGGAATACAAGGCAAAAGGAGGGGCAAAAAGTTTGATTACTTTGCAAAAAGGAAACTCTAACTAGCCGTCACGATATTGCAAGGGTGGCAAAGCCACTCACATGCAAGGTGTGGACACAAATGAATAGTTAAAATAACTTGAAATAATGAAATAAGCAAGCTAGCCACACAACTTTGCCTTAAGGACAAAAATGGGCAAAATAAAACAACTTTACATGTTTCACAACTATGGCACAATGTGGAGGACAAGCCTACTGATTTTGTGCCAAGGTGGGCAAAAAAAATTAAAGAATAAACTAAGTAAATCCTAGCCACTCAACCTTCTCTTTATGGGAGAAGTGGGGCAACTAATCTAGCCAACACGATATTGCAAGAGTGGCAAAGCCACTCACATGCAAGATGTGGGCAAACCAAAACTAGAAAACACTTTACAATTTACAAATGATGAAAATAGAAAAGAATGCAAGACCAAGAGACTCTCTTGGGCTACTTACAATGCCTTAGAAGGGAAAAGAGGTGAAGAGATCTTGCACCACTACTCTTGGATGACTCCTTGATCTTTTGTGGCCAAAATTGGGCAGCACCTCCCCCTAGACTGGCGAAAACTTGCATAAAACAACAAGATATGTTTGATGGAAAATGCTAAAAATCACTTAGAAAGAGTTAGTTTTGGTTAGTATATAAAACAGAAAATTCTATGTACAAAATCTGAACTTAAATATTGATTGGAAAGTAAGATCTAAATGAAAAATAAGTGCAGAAAATGTATAAAAGAGAGTTGAAAATGATATCAGAAATATTTGTGAATATTGTTGAAGCTTTTGGAGTCCACTCTTCCAAGTTTTAACCTACAGCTAGTAAACCTTTGCTACACAATGAGACAAGAAAGTGAGTCATTCAAAACGGTTCACAAAATACTTTGTGAAATCAAAGAAAAGCCACTCACATAAACCTACAGAAATACTACTATAGATTCTGATTTATCCCCAGCAAAATACTTTGCTTGGGGTTTTTCAAGTAAAACAATGTGAGTTAGATAAACATAAACTGCAGAAACGTTACCTCACAAGAACACCAAACAAGAAAGATAAGAGTACTCCAATATAACATCAGGAGAACACCACAAGGACACCAAGAGTTCCTCCAAAACTTCACTTCTATTATTGAAAAGAGTGGCTACAATATGGCAGCAATATTACAAGAGAGAGTGAGGAGAAAATTGGGCAGCATGGAGTTGCTATGAAATTAGATGTGAAAAATGAGGAGAGGGGCCTTTCTTTTAAGGGAGGGAGAGAGAAGAAACCCCCCTTGCATGCATTACAAGTGTCACTCCCAAAAGAGGGAGGCTCACTCAAAGGGGGGCGGCACCATGAGAGAGGGGAACTCCCATTAGAAGAGGAAACTCAAAAATGAGGGAAGAAACCCCCTATCCTAAGTTTAAACCTCTCTCTAATGCCCCAAGAGGTCACCCAAGGTGTGGAATGGGCCCCCCATGTGGTCTTTGTTGCCGTCCTTATACACATCTACAAGTGTGGAGAAGTCTCCAACCCACTTGGTGTGTCCTTGGAGGCAAAAGCCTAAGTCCAAATCCACTGTCACCTCGATTTGGACTTCTTCCTTCTAGACTCACTACTAGGGAAGCCAAGGGGGGTAGACCCTACTTAACTATGTTAAGTTGATTAAGTGATCTAGGAGTTAATTTTAGTTTTTAAGTTAGGGGGACCCAGCCCAAATGACAAGCAGTCAATGTAATGCAACATTTCAATGACAAGCACACCCCTTTTTTCTTACAAGTTTACAATAAGACCAGTGCCTAAAGATAAATAAATGGAGTCAATGAGAGATACAACAAATCACAATTATACAAGAGATAAATAACACCAATGAACAAAATAATTTACTTTACACTCAAACCAATTAGGAATACTATCTACAAATTGAAATACAACATGAAATATATACACAATGAAATGAACAACTAAATGATTATACAACTATATCCAAAAGAATAAAGAATACTTAATCCTAACTAACAATGAAACATTAATACATGAAATATTCACAAATAAGATAGATAACTTGAGATAACTTGAAAAGTACAGTGCTCAAGAGAGAGAGTGTGCAACTTTAGAAGTAGATAGCTTTGATAGTGAAGTCACACAACTTAAAAGGTAAAGTTACTTTGAAAATGGAAATGGTTGGAAAGTAAAACACATGGAAAAGTAAATGCCTTGAAAGTAAAACTTGCACAACTTGAATAAAGATAACTGAAATTGAAAGTGTAAAAGTTGTGAAAGTGTTGTAGGTAAATTTTAAAAGATTTTAAGTCTCTCTTTAGTTAGGGGGATTGGGGGTGATAGATGCAAGCATAGACTATCTGTCTACCCCTAACTCTTACCCCTTTAACCAAAATAATTGTTGGCTGCTCAAGAAGAAGGACAAGCAAGGTCCTTCCCTGGCTCAACAGGTCAATCTGGAATACTTGGGTGCTCAAGCAGGGAGGACACTTAGTGTCGTGAAGCCATCCACGACTTCCACCCCCTGTAGCCTCCCAAGTCACCCTTTTTTATGGTAAAGGTGATACTAGTTGGGTTCCTAATTAGACTAGATATGATTACTTCCCAACAAATAAATTACTCCCCTAATTATTCTAGATGTGGTTACTCTCCAAAGTAAAATCAAACTAAACTAGCCCAACGATGTTGCATGGATCGGCAAAGCCAAATCACTTTGCAAGGTGTAGGCAAAAAATTAAAGTAAAGTACATTAGCTTGAAATGAAACTTACAAGAGCCTAGCCTCACAACTTTGCCTTAAGGACAAAGGTGGGCAAAAAGAATGCAAGTTAAGAAACTTTGCTACCTCACAACAATGGCACAAGGAGGAGGACAAGCCTACCGATTTTGTGCCAAGGTGGGTGTAAAAAATGAAGAATGAACTTGAAACAAAATATACAACTAGGCTAGCCACACAACCTTGCCTTAAGGACAAGTGGGGCAAACAAGTAAATACAAAACAGAAAATTGAACTAATCTAGCCTTACGATTTTGCATGGATTGGCATAGCCAAATCACTTTGCAAGGTGTAGGCACTTAAAATAATTTAAAAAATAGAAAATTAATTTTAAGAGAAAAATGCAAGCCCAAGAGACTCTCTTGGGCTTCTTACAATGTTGATAGAGAGAAATAAGAGGTTTTATGCCCAAGCTCTTGGAAGCTTTCTTGAAGTATTTTGAGGGGCAAGTATGCTGAAATCCTCTTCAAAACCTGCAAACAACCTGCAAAAACAGCAAGCTATTATTGCTGGAAATTGTTAAAGATGACTTAAACAAAGATATTTTGGAAATGTGATTCAGGAATTTAAAATAAAAAATATGAACATGAAAATATATGTTAGATTGCAAATTTTTTATCAAAGAAAGTAAAGGAAACTGACAAATGATGGCTAAAAACAGAACAGAAAATTCCATAAGCTTGGAAAGGCTTGAAAGAAAGGATTTCCAGATCTGAAATCCACCTTCAAAAGCCCTAGATAACCTGCAGATTTTGCAAACATTTGCTACAAAACACACAAGAAGGTGAGAATGTTCTATATATTTGTAAAATACTTTGCAAATGAAATAGAAACAACCCACAAAAGAAACTAGTGATAATACTATCACTAATCTACCCCAAGCTAAATACTTTGCTTGGGTCTTCAAATGGAAATGAAAGAAAAGAGATGCAAATGAATAACTAACAGCAATATTACATCAAACACAAAAAAAGATGGCTCCAAGAATACTCCAAGAGACCAACATACCCTCCAAAGCTTCAAAAAAATTATTACCCAAAGAGAACTTGCCAAAAGGCACCAAAGACCATGAGAGAGAATGGAGAGAAAGAGAGAGGAGATGGGAGAAATTTGGGCATAGTAGAGTTTCACTGAGAAAATATGAGAAATGAAGAGGGGTAGGCATTATTTTATACTTGGGAGAGAAGAGAGACCCTTCTTGAATGAGTTACAAGTGTCACACATCCAAGAGAAATAGACAAAGTCAAGAAAGAGACACTTTTAGGATTTTGGTAGTGATTAGGGTTTGAGGGGTGAAGGGGAAGGGGGAAAACACCTTTTCCTATGGTCAAACATGAGGTTAGACACCAAGGGGGGCGAAATTAGGGTTTAGGTGGCTTTTTCACTTAAACTTTTTATTTCCCATGTGCCAATTAGTAAGGGGGGCGCACTTTTACTAGGGAACACCACTTTAAGTTGTTGGCTAAGCAAAGGGAGGTTCTTTAAGTGGAAAAATGTTTTTGCTACTTAGGAAAAAGGTCAGGAAACCTTTCCCACTCTCTCTCTCATGTCTTTTTTCCCTTTTTACAAATTTTGGCATTTTTACTTAGCCAAATTAAAACAATTAAACGCTGACTCTAGACTAACTTGGACTCTTCATGGACAAAGACCTAGCAAAACTTGTCCAAATGAGTTGAAATGTGGTCCAATGGTGTAGGGGGTCTCTTGCCATTTGTTTTAAGTACTCATACCCCTATCAAAATCTCCTAGGACCAAATTTTTACAATTTACATCAAATTTAATTAAAATTACCATTAAATAGATCATTTTAATAAATTAAAAAAAATATATCAAAACTTAACAGAATTCCGCAAGACTCTAGAAGATGTCTAGCATGGTCATTTACAACATTCCTAGACCCTAGTCACCCCTTGGGCTCGATCATTAGAACGCCTTCCACCACTTTGGAGGATTATTGTGAGTGAAAAACTCAAGGGTAATTAAAAGTGAAAACTCAAGGGTAATTAAAATTACTTGAGGATAAAACACCGATGAAAGGAATTCCCTAATGATAAAGTCCCAGGAAACTAACTAAAATATGACTCTATGTTGACCTATTACATTATTATCCCATGCCAGGGACCGTATATCTCCTCGACACAAGAAAGACGTGTCAGAAAAAAGGCCCCTACCGAGCCATAAGTCTTCAATATAAGTTGCACCATCAAGCACATAGCTTCATTGTACATGATGTTGACCCCTAGTCAAAATAGGGTGGTCAACAGTCCCCATAACCAAATGGCCAATCCAATGGAGATGGTGAGCCCCACAAGAGCCAAATTCACTCTCCCTAAAGTTAAGTTGAATGAGAGGTAGGAAAGGTGGGATTTGATTTATTTGACCCCTATTACATAGAAATGACCTAGGAAACAACTTTTCCCCCTTTTCTCGTGTTTTACAACTTTAGGCAAAATTTGCATTTTTAATTTTAGCCACTATTTGTTGATTTTTAATCAATTTGACCTCCCATGTATACTGATTCAACAAAACCCTTATCCAATTGGAACTAAAACTATCCAAGGGTGTAGGGAGTCGTTAAGCTATTTGTTTTGAGTAACTCACCTTATACAAACTCCTCAAGGACCAATTTTTAAATTCTTTATCAAAAAATAATTAAAATTTCCTAATTTACCTTTAAAAATTTTAATTATTAAAAAATCCTATCAAAACCCAACGAAATTCTGAAAGACTCTAGGAGATGTTCAGTAAATGCCTACAACACTTCTAAACATTAGTCACCCATCATCCACCATTGTGGACCGGGGCCTTTCTTCACCACTTTTGAGTATTTATTTATGGAAACCTCATGTAATTAAATCGGCCAAGCAAGAGTAATTACTTGAGGGAAAAAATTCATTTGTTATGAATATACATCTATAAATAGACATCTATAAATATAATAATTAATTAATAAATAGTAACTATTATTAATGAAAGCACATGTCTCAAGGACATGTCTATTGGTAAAGGGAACTCGCATGGGTGGTTATAAACGAGCCCTCATTCTCAATTGTAATCATCTGATCTATATCTTATTATTCATTCTATTACATATATATTTGTCCATATAATCATCACTTATATTCCGTGATATTTTGATTATTTCAGGTAAGGACGAACTTGTTCGCCCCATTTGGTATCGTGAGCTTTGTTTTTCCTCGATCCCGAATTCGCTACTCTCTCTTTATCAGACTTTGTTTGAACCGGCTTTTAGCCAACCCCTTTATTTCGGAGCTTCTTAGACTCCAAGGTCTTTGACTATAACTGGCCCTTGGCCATCTACATTCCAATATTCCATTTTCTCAAAAATAAAAAATAAAAAAAGAGAAAAAAAAGGGAAAAACAAAAGATTTCTTTTGGTCGCCATTACCATTGTAAACCATTCAAACAAAATTCACACAGAATTGGTTAATTTTAAAAATATATATATATATATAGAAAAATATATATATAAATAAATAATAAATAATATTTCTTTTTTATTTAGAACCAAAAAAATATATATATATATATATATATATATATATATATATATATTAAAAAAAAATATTATATAAAGAATTTAAATTTAAGAAAACAAAAAAAAAAAAAAAATCAAAGTCCCAGATTCCTAAACTCCCTTCCTAGTCACTTCCCCTTCCAAGACCCCGGCCTCTTCCTCTCCAATCCCTTTCTCGCTTCCTCTCCAACCCCTTCCTCATACCCTCAGCTGCTCTCTCTCCACTCTGCTATTCCTCACCCTAACACACCACTCCCACTCCCACCTCCTCACTCTTCCCATTCTAACCCCTTCCTCTCCCCCTTCCCCTCCGGCCCACTCCCACCTCCCCCACCTTGGCCCATTCCCTGATCTCCAACCTGGTATTCACAAACCCTAATCTCTTGTCCACACCCCAACACATCCCTACACCCCCAACCATATCTCCCATAACTTCCTCCACTCCATCCACAAACCGCCTCGACCTAAGTACTCACTCATCAGGCCTTCCATCCCTATTCCCATTCCCACTCGAACGCTAAACCTCGACAGACCGCGAACAATCATCCGCTGACATATTCCCAAAAAACCCTTATTAAATCGTACGTACATTCGTACGATTTCAAGAAGGCACTCTTATATATAAAATATATAACAAAAAAAAAAATTATAATTATTGGCCTTTATATTTTTTATTAATTTTTATTTAAAAGTCAAAAATAAAAAAAATAATACAATGAAAAAAAAAAAAAAAAAAAAAAAAAAAAAAAAAAAAAAAAAAAAAAAAAAAAAAAAAAAAAAATCAAGTCCAATTCAATTTATAAAGGATAATTCAAAATGGAAGAAGGAAGATTCCCTCAGATTTATATAAAATATGCGGACCCTTTATTAAAAGTTAATGGGATTATTCAGGGAAATAATATCAACATCGCTATTTGCTCGACCACTAGGAAAATCACATTAACGCTGGACTTGGCAAACCAATTAATGGTTTTAGAGCCAAATATAAATTGTTCACATGTGTCTTCCCGATGAGAATAAGGACATTAGCAAACCCTACAACTATCTTACATGCATTGCTAAATTCAATAAAATTAAATTCAATGTCGACTAATTCCATCAAGGCAGTGTTGATATAATTTAGGGTCAACTTGGGTAGATACATCAGGTACTTTTATTTTCAACACAAAGAGAAAGTTTTTAAAATTTCTTTATAAGAAGAAAATCTACATTACTGTGACACCATAATGAATGTACCTAAGCTCCATCAATTTAAGACCCCAAGGACATATCGGCGATCCTCCAAATAAACTTAAGTCAATACAGAAGCTGCAAGATCGACAAGAAGAATGTGACAAAATCATCAATGAAAAAGACGAAGAGATTTCCAGCCCAAGAAATCATAATAAAAAACTACTTGTTAAAATCATGAAGTCCAAGGAGAAGAAGTGTTGTTTTCAAAATTTAACAAGAAAACTGTGCCCCAAAGAGAAATTAACCGTAAGAGGAAGAAAGCTCCTCGCCTAAGGAACCCTTAATCAAGTTTTTCATTAAAAGCTGCATGGACAAGTAAGGAGAATTCGTGAATCAAAAAATAAAAAGATGACAAGTCAAGATAAAGAAGAAATTTTACGATTAAAACGAAATAATCAATATTTACTAACGCAAATCAAAAGGCCTAAGCATGATAAGAAGTCTTTACAAAAAGAGCTAGATCACAAAACATCATTAATCGAGCAAAGAGACAAATGGATCAAATCTATGGAACCTGGCAAAGCAAAGCCTAGATGTAAAAGTTCCAATTCTGGATAAAGGAATTACTATAGAACCAATCAACCTTACAACTCAAAAGGATGTGGATCCAATTGATGTAAAGAGGTCTTCAAATGTCTAAGAAGAAACAATCCAAGGCCATGAAGAAAATTCAATTCCAAAAGTTAATCAACAAAAAGCTACAAGTATACGAAGTAAAGATCGAGTTACAAGGATGCCTTGTCGACATCCTAATCACAAAAATCGATACTTCAGCCAATCCTTGTATCATAGAAACAAATGACCAGTATGTCGAAGAATATTAATTCCACTACAAGTGATGCTCAAAATAGAAGTTATCATGGGAGTCAAAATACATCAAATTCTTTCCAAGAACCCTATAAACTCCCCATGCAGAAGATCGAATTAGGATGGGTAGAATCCTTTACAATGCGACAGTTCTGCTCAACCCTTAGAAGATCCTATTGTCTCCAGTCCTCAACGATTACTAACTCAATAATGAAGAAGCATGAGACAATAATTACAAGCTAGAGCAAGAGATAAGTCTTCCATAAAGTATGCTTTGAGGACAAAGCATTTTTAAGGGGAAGGTAATGTTATGAACATAAATATACATAAATAGATATTCATAACATAATAATTAATTAATAAATAGTAACTATTAATAATGAAAGGACATGTCTATTGGTAAAGGGCACCCCTGCGTGGGTATATAAACGAGCCCTCATTCTCAATTGTAATCATCTTATATCTTACTATTCATTCTTATTACATATATATTTGTCCATGTGGATTTGATTACTATATTCCAGATATTTTGGATTATTTGTGCGTGACGAACTTTGTTCGTCTCACGATTAAAGGACTTCCCTAATGATAAAGTCCTAGGCAACTAAATAAAAATCGACCCATGCTAACATATTACAAGGCAGGGGAGCAGACATTCTATGTGCATAGAAATAAGTGTTGGGGGAAAAATTGCTCTGTTGATCCATAAATCTTCAAACTTGTTGTACCACAAGGTACATATCTACATGGTACATGACATTGACACCTAGTTGAAATAGGTGGTCAACATAGCCTAAGAAGATTTAGCCACAAGCCAAAGCTTTCCTGACACACAAGTAGAGGAAAATTGGCCACAAGTCAGTGAGGCTCGAATGCATTTTGATACCAATTGTAATGAACCAAACAGTTACCAGAGACATCCCCAAGAAAAGGGACAAGAGCTTATAAATGTCCAAAGAACAAATAATAAATATGAATGGTACAAGATGATGATATGCAATCAAGAAAACTTTCCTTATATAATACCTAAGATACACATCCATGGTAAGAGACACGACCCCACAAAATAATTAAATCATGTATGTTTAGTACATGGAATCACACTTTGTCTCCAAGATGGATGTATGTGGGACCTTATGCTTATCATGCAAGGATTTTCACTTATCTTTTGTCTTGAGATCAACATCTGTAACCCCTTCATGTACTTTTACCAATTCCTAGACAAAAGACATCAGTAATAAGTATATAACTAAATATGTTGCATAGCAACCCCAACACCTAACAAGGTTATTAACTCAACTATAGGTTGAAAATTTGATTTTTTAAGGCCAACTGAGGTTTCTTGATTGACCAGAAACTCAAGTATGGAAAGGAAATGAGAAAAGAACACATTTTATGCAGACATGCAAAAATAAAGGAAAATCCTATTCTGAAAAAATAAATTCTTATGGTGGGAAGATCTCTTAATGTGGCTTGCAGAAAACTGAACAATAATGAAACTATGAGAGCAAATCGAGAAAAGAAAGACGCTAGAAATATGAAGGACCTAAATGGAGGAAATTTGGAGTAAGACCGTAGAAGAAGAAGACTAACCATGTCTAATCAATGAGTGAGTGATGACAGACAAAGAATGAGGGAATGTTATTTGCCTTTAACAATTACAAAGATGTTGTTTGTCTTTTACAAGTTTATTACACAAAACTTTATGAATCCAAATATATGTATCAAAAAACGTTTTCTTCAAAACAGAAGGAAACATTCCGCAAATGAATCTTATGTAAATAGAGAGAAAATTGTACTATCCATACAAAAAGTACGAAAGCATACCAAAATCAATGGCAAATTCAATATACACAAAACTTTATGACTCTAAATACATGTATCAAAAAAAGTTTTCTTCAAAATATAAGGCAACATTCCGCAAACTACTCTGATGTACATAGAGGGAAACTTGTACTATCCACACAAAAAGTACTAAAGCATATCAAGATCAATAGCAAATTTGATATACTAATTACAATCAGCAATTGTCCCATAGAAGTTAGCATATGTCCCGATAAGTACAAAATACAATGTGATTACCTCTTGGATGTTGAAATCAGACATCAAAAACTGTTGCACGTGTTCAACATCTTTTACATGAACCACCTTGCGGCAGACAGGACAGTTTACTGAAACCCACTCTTCAGCTTTGTTAAAATGTGAACTGCAACCAAAAACATTAAACGAAATTTGAACTCTTGCATTATAAACTACATGTTAAAAAGCCACTCATAGCTAAATCTTCCAAAAGAAAATGTACAGATGTTTCTATGATATTTCATGGTAATTTCTCATCTGTTTATTGGGAATGTGTCAATATTCAATTACGCACTATTTTGTTTCTAAAACCCCTACTCATAATAATCATAGCATAAATTTCCCCTTCAACAACCAAAGAGAAAAAAGGGGTAGCCATGAAAAGCATTCTTTCGTGGTTGAAATTTGTCTTGGTTTCAAGATCCCCACAACCCACTTAGGAGGCATATGTCATATCCTTAGGATAACAACACTAAGTCGGATTCAATTAAATAATGGTTTTGAGAGAAGCCACACCCACAAGGTAGTTGAGCACTCCAAGTTGAGGGAACTACAACAAATTGTAGAGGAATTGTCTTTTAGGGAAAAAAGATACACCAAGGTTCTAGTGGGGTGGTCTACATGCAAGTAAGAAAAGGATATATTGTTAGCTTTCAAAGTTACTCTAAAAGTTTTTACACCATGTTTGGGGGTGCTTCATGAGATTTGGAGTACATGGTGTATGTTCAGCACCCAAATGATTAGAGCTGGATTGCCACATGAGAGATGGTCCATCACGGATTTGCAAATTGGAAATAGCTTGTTCCGTTATTGCTTGACCTTGCTTGACCTCGGGTGGGTGCTTGCTTGGCATTCTTCCCTAGGGCATTGGAGTTCTCTTGACAACTTCAAGGACATCCTTCATGATGGCCACTTAGAGAGGTTCACTTCCTTGGAGGATGTCCTACTTAGGAGAGTACCATTGTGCATCTTGGAGGAGGCCACAGGCCCCAAACAACATGGGGTTGCTTGGATTCTTGTATGGAGGCTTGGAGTTGGCTCCAGGACTCTTGGGTTGCGACAATGTTAATGCAGGGGGAGTGGACCTTGTTATCGCTCGAATTCTCCCTAGAGGAAAAGTCCCAACCTCTCCAAGGGGAAAACCTAAGGAAGCGAACGAGCAAGCCACCCAAGGTCACCTCAGTGGCCTTCCCTCTACACTTCTAGGCTAGGATCACAAACCTAAGGGGGGAATCCTGTATGGTCAAGCTAAGTCCTATAGTTGTAAATAAGGAAGGGTGAGGTCAAGGACTAGCATTGACTCGGTTTTAACTTCTCTAAAGGATTGATTCAATGAAACAAGAGAAGACAATGCCTGATAATGCTTGGAACTATCAATCATTCATCGTCATTCAACAACAGTCCAAATACCAAACAGTGAAGTGTCTCTGAGTGTTTATCTCACATGCGTCGAAATTGTTAATATTATGGTAGCTACGGGAGGTATTTACCTCCACGTGTGAACCTAGCAAGAATAGAAAACTCCAGGAAGCAAGAGAAACCCTAATGAGTTGGCTAATAACCCTAGAAGCCTTGTCGGCTCAAGAAGATAATTTATATTAGCCTCCAAGAGAAGAAGTCGGCCAGAAATAATAATAATATACTGAACAGACACATATCCAGAAGGAGAAGCCGGCCCTAGCAAAACTGGCAGGACTACTATAAATACAGGGCGCCAGTTCTCATTTGTAGCATCTCAGAATTGCAGTTCCCAATTTGGTGCGCACTGCAGTTGCAGTGTTGTGCGCAGGTTTAGAGGAGAGCTGTTGGTCCAGCTACAGCAGCAGCAAGTTTTCAGTATTGGCTTGAATATCTCTTGGCTAGGGTTTGGACTATCTGATCAGTCTTTGTGATGCACTATCCTTAGGGAATGATGCACTACCCTTTGTTTGGCTATCTAGCCTAGGGTTTGCTTCCGGAGGAATTCTCAGTCAGGTTAAGGTGCTCGGAGGGAGGCTTCGGCCTATGGTTGGGTGACGAAGGTATCGTCAATGGTAAAACGAGCACACCATCTTCTATATTCTAACCGAAATTGTATTCATTAAATGGTCATTCAAATGTTTCTTGTAAACAAAAAAAAGAAAATAAAAAGTCTTCCAATCAAAGGTGTGCCTTATGCTACAGCCCTCAAACATACCAGTAGGCTTGAACACCCACTGTACAAGAGGGTAATTGTAATGTCCCCCAACCTAGCTAAGGTCCATTACGTGTGGAAAACTCGTAAAACTTAAAACTTACTACTATTTAATTTCATGTAGCTTATCAACTACGATTTACAACCAGATTAAACTAATATCTGATATAAATCAAGCTTATACACAGAGTTAATGCAGAGCAATTTAATTCATAAATTCAACACATACACAGATAAAACACTTATCTTTTAATTTAGTTGTGCAACCAGCTGCTTGGGATGGACGTTCCACCCAACCATAGACTTGTTCCAAATATCAACAACAAGTCACCCCCAAGTTGAGGCTAGTAATCCACAAAAGAGGGTGGTCTCTCTCTGTCAAGTCACGGCTCAGCAAACCCACAACCCACTGGTATTCTCCTATAGCTATCCCATTTTTCCACCAGCTCTCTTCCTCTTGACCTGCCAACCCAAGGAATGTACCCCTTCACTGATCTCAGTCTCTCAAGCATCCCAATCGTTTATCAGGGTCTCTCTGGCACAAGTAACTAGGAATCTCTCTACTGGGAACTCAAAGGAACCCACTACTAGGAAAACTACCAACAAAACAACAAACACTTGTCGTTACTGTACAACTCACCTAGGAGTTTACTCTTCAAGCCTAACAACCTGGCTCTTCAGTCTTCAGCTCCAACTACGCTCCAGCATGCTCTAGAATTCGCCCTCAATGGTTGCTCTAGCTCCAAGATCTCATTTTTTCTCTCTACTTGTTTTTCATGCCAAACATTGATTGTCCCAAAACTGTTATAATTGCCCATACGAATTTCCTCTCTTTTTGACTTACTTGCTTGACTCACACACTTCCCCAAGTTGATTGTACTCAACCCCCATGCTCCCAATAACTATGGGATGTGACTTCTCACACCCACCCTCTTACATGCATTCAATGATTGGCTTTGGGGACACTCAATCAGAAAATAGAGTTTAATACATGATGATCATAAAATTTAGGAAAGTGGATGAAATTAATAGACATGGGTAATTCCCCCTTGGACCCCTCTATTAGGAATTCTCCTGGACCCTCTCTTCTCTTGTGGATTAATTCAGCCCCCATCTCTGTCCATATCTTCTTAGGATCTGGCATCACATTTTATTATTAAAATTCAGAAATACATTTCGCATTTACATCGCTTGGTCATAGCCACATATTATATCAGCATTAAGCATTAATTAAACTGGGGACTATAGCGGGGATGTTACATTCCCCCTCCCCTACAATTGTGCATCGTCCTCGGTGCACACTATGTCGATATACATATACAAATTTACATTACAATACTTGGAAAAAAAAATTCTGCAATTTCACAACTCCAACAACAGTTCCAACCATAATCTCGTGTTCCTCTCATCTTGTCGACCCAAGGAATGCACCATTCGTTTATCAGGGCTAACCCAAGGAATGTAGCATTCGTTTATCACGGCTAACCCAAGGGTGCCATTCTTTTATCAGGGCCCCCCAGCACAATTGGCTAGGGCTCTAAGATGTGGTTTTGAAACTCTAGTTGCTCAAAATGGAGTCTTGCTTTTCGTTTTCTTTAAAATTGTCAAAAATTTGTTGGTATTCTTCTCGCATGTTTTCTTCACATTTCCATTTAGCATCTTCAGGACCGTAGCAGGTCCATTGAACCTTTACCAGCCCTGTGGCTTTGTTCCTGAGCACTTTAACTTTTCAATCTAGGATGTGTACTGGTTTCACTCAAAAATCCCCTTTGTGCTCCAACTGGATCACATTCCAATCAAGTATGTGATTAGGGTTAGGCACATATTTCTTTAATAATGACACATGAAATACATTATGCACTCTCATGGATGCAAGAAATGCTAACATGTATGCAACTGGCCCTATCTTTCCTAATATTTCAAAAAGTTAATCATATCTTGCTGCCAACTTTGGGCAACTTCCTAATCTTATCAAACTTCTTTTCACTTTCACTTTTAAGAACACATATTCTCCCACTTTGAAATCTCTAAAAACTCGATTCTTATCTGCATAACTTTTCTACCTATCCTACAATATTTCAAACGAGCTCATTTTAATGAGGCTTGATACCCATTATCGTAAGCAAACTCCACTAAGTGGATATAATCCTCCCACTTTGATGGTTGATCCATCACATACATTATGAGCGTGTCCTCAATTATTTTGTTAGTCCTCTCTATTTTCCCATCTGACTATAGGTGTTGCGTTGTACTGAGATTTAAATTTATTTCAAAGCCTTTGAACAAACCCTTCCAAAAATTGGAAGTAAAACTTGAATCTCTATCTGAAACTATTGCCTTATGCACTCCATGTAGCCTAGCAACTTCCTTCATATATATCTCTGCAATATTTGTTGCCTTGTGTGTAGTCTTTATTGGAATAAAATGTGTTGCCTTATTCAATTTATCCACCACCACCATGATGAAATCATGTTGCTTCACCGTTCTGGACAGCTTAGTAATAAAATCCATTGTAACAGCTTCCCACTTCCACTATGGAATGGGAAATGGCTACAACAACCCTACTGGATGCCTATGCTCAGTCTTCACTTTCTAGCATTCTAGACATCTGGCTATGTAATTAGCCACTTCTTTCTTCATTTCGGGCCAAAAGTATTGGCTTCTTATAGCTGCAATTGTCTTATGATATCCTAGGTGCCCAGCATATGGCACAATGTGCATTTCCTTCAGCACTGCATTTTTCAACTCATTGGAATTCGACACATATACTTTGCCTTTGTACATGAGAATTTTATCTTCTTTCAGCTCATAATAATTAAATTTCTGCTAAAAATTACTTTGTTGTAACGCTTCTTTTATTTTTAAATATTG
>SNQJ01S0060071.1:19890-48624 GCA_010110895.2 Picea sitchensis | reverse complement strand
TGGCCCGAAGAAATTCGAGACCATTTTGTAACCGATTCTGTGGCTAGACCACCCCATTAATATATTCTATAACCGTTTCTGTAAAAAAAAAAATATAGATAAGGGAAAATAACATTTTTAAATATTGTAACAATTAAAAATGTATATAAGTAATGGAAATACATTATATAAAATATTAATCCAATAAGTTAATAAGTGATTTTTTAAATAAAAAGATCCATTTTCATATAACTTGGATGTAAAAAAAGTATATGCTTTATTTTATAATTAAAAAAATATATAAAATATTAATTTAATAAGTTTTTTTGTTTGTTAGTTTGTCTATGACATGTGGGACTCTAATCTGTGGTTAAGAAACCGTCATTCAAGGGTATCTAAGCCGTTAAAATCATCCGGGATGACACCCGGCCTAAGCCACACCAATCCTTAACATGGGCACACTCGGTCACCGACTCTCTTACACCTCGGGAACTAATCTAATAAATTAATAAGTGAAAATTTCTCAATAAAAAATTCATTTTCATATATAACTTGGATGTAATTTTATTTTTTTTAAATATACCTTATTTTATAAATAAAAAAAATGTATTAATAGAAAAACAATTATAAATATAAAATTATATCCAGACTTTTTACAAAATAATATGTTTATTTTATAATTACAAAAATATAATTTGAGAACATTAAAACACTTAAAAACATCACATGAACATTACATGATATCATATTACAAAAATGTGAGGTGCAATTACACCATTAAAGAGTATGTACAATAGTGCGCAAGTTTACAACCTTATATCATCCAACTCGTGCAGAGTTTTCAAAGCTAGTCTTTCCATGGGAAGTATAGCGGCGGGATCTGAAATTTTGCTGAGGTTGATTGAAAAAAAAATATCAATAATTAGGGTATTGATAATAATTAGGGTATTGATACTAATAGGATTTTGACATATTAAAAGGTAATTAGGGTATTGATAGTAATAGGATTTTTACATATTAAAGGGGTACCTAAATGTAAATCAATAATAAGGGTATTTTTATTTTTCAACCATGATACCTATCATGGTAAGCAAATGAAGAATGAAGATTGTTGGAAACGATAGAACGTTAATATGCCCTCGTGCAGTGCGGGGACATGAAACTTTTCGTGCATACTTAAAATGGTTAATGTCGGCAATGATAGTTGTCTTCTGCAAAAGAATATAATGCAGGAGAGGTTAAACAACATGAAATGGAATGACGAAAACTTAATACAACAGTAAATGTATTTAATAATATATAATATTCTATGTTCAATGGTAAATTTTAGTGTACATAATGAATATATATACACGTAATTGGGTGAAGTCATGTCTTTTTATGCAAAAGAGTGTGACTTTAAGTTTTAATTAATTTTCAGTGTAATATATAAAAATATATATTACAAGTCATCTTTCCTTGAAAAGCTTTGTCCTCGAAGCATGGGAAGGGATAAATGTTTAGATCTAAACACCTCATCTTCCTAGGTAGCTTCTTCCATTTGATCATATGCTCATTATTTTTTCTAGAATGTTGGAAATTGGTCCATACTTCGAGGATGCCTTTAAGAATTAAAATTAACCTTCCTTCTTCATCTAAAAGAGGAAACTTTGTTTGTATATGGATGATAGGAACTATTTTTTTCATCAAACAAGAAACATGAAAAACATCATGCAATTTCTCTTTATTTGGAAGATTGAGGGCATAAGCACCTTGTCCATTTCTCTTTAGAATTTGATAGGGTCCATAAAACTTAGGAGCCAGTTTGTGTTTCTTGTAATTTTTAAGAGAACTCTTCTTGTAAGGCTACAATCGAACAAATACCCAATCATCTTTCATAAATTCTATGTCAGTTCTTCTTTTTTCAGCTTGTTGTTTCATTCGGTTCCTTGCTTGTTTGAGGTGAGCTTTAAGAGTGTGTAGAAATTCATTCAACGCTGCTAGATAGTCTTTCACGGTAGGAACCTTAGAATTGATAACATGCTCCTTAATAGAGGGAGGCAGATAACCATATACTGCTTCAAACGAGAACATTTTTGTTGAGGTATGATATGTACTATTGTACCACCATTCTACGAGATGTAGCCAATTGATCCATTGTGACTGACGATCATTCACAAAATTCTTTAGATACTCTTCGAGGCATTTATTAACCTCTTTAGTCTGGCCATCTGTTTGGGGATGGTATGAAGTACTCATGGTTAAGGATGTCCCCACCTGACAAAACACTTCCTTCCAAAAATTTCTAGTAAATTTGGGATCCCTATCACTTACGATAACTTTGGGAAATCCATGAAGTTTAAAAATATTTTTAATATAGCTATTAGTGACTTGGCTAGCCTTGGCCTTTGATGAGATCCCGACAAAGTGGGCATATTTGATTAATCGGTCAATGATTACAAATATAACATTTTTTCCTTCCGAGGTAGGAAGACCAGTAATAAAGTCCATAGATATTTCAGACCATTTTTGGGCTTGGATATGAAGGGTTTGTAGAAGACCCCGAGGAACACTAGTTTCAAACTTTTGTCATTGACAAGTGTCACAGTTTTCCACATATTTCTGAATGTCGGATCACATACCTTTCTAGAAGAAGGATTGATGTATATTGTAGTAAGTTTTGAAAAACCCCACATGGCATGGTGATGGAGAATCATGATTTTATTTCAAAAATTGGAGTTTGAACTTGGAAGAGCTGAGAAAAAATATTTGTTGTTTGTACCATAGTATATCATTCTCTCATGTGAATTTAGTATTTTCAGTTTGGTTGCTTTCGACTTCTTCTATTAGCCTTTTTATTTCTAGATTTTTTATATACTTAGTTTGAACTTCTAAGATCCATTCGGGAATGATGATGGATGTAGCACATAGAGTAGAATCATTATTAAGCTTCCTTGATAACCCATCCACAACCAAATTCTCCTTCTATTTTTGTTAGGATATTTAGACACTTAGGAGTTAGTTAAGATCTACTTGGTCTAATATGTCGTTAGGTAAAAGTGTGTTTCTTTAGTATGCACTAGTATGCATTTGTAGTTAGGCAATCCGACGGTGCCAGTCACGATATGTTTCAGACATAGAGTGATCAAATGGTTCATCTCTCTCTCGATCTTAATGGCCATTGATCCGTGGCTTAACACCGATTGGTCCATGATCTATTTAAAGAGCATGGAGGGTCATTTCTTGATGATATATTGTGAGAAACTCTTGTAAAATCTCTCCGTAATCTCTTTCTTTGCATTAATCATTTTACTCTAAGTAGCCACGTTGGCTGGGGCCGTGGATATTTCCGTGAGGAGTTTACCCTGATATTCGGTGTATTCGATCTTTTGATCTGAAGTTGTGTGAGTGATTCTTGTCGTCCTCACATTTGGAACATGTTTGTCCGAGACATGGTATGAACTTCAATTTGGGGCAAGCTTCTCTTGTGAGATCGTGAAGCCGAGTGCCTCATCTCCATTTTCTGGCATTCTGTACATTTCTGGGCTATGGGACTATTCCCATTCGTCAGAACCGCGCTTTTCATTCAGTAACTCTTTTCGTTTCACTCGAAGGTTTTTGTTTACTAATATATGGCCAAACTAAATTCGGAATCCGGAGGTATAAAGATGCGAATATGCATTTTTACTTTGATTTTATTGGTTTGTTTTTTCACAGGCTGCTGCTACTCTGAATCTCGTATGCTCTTTGCCTTTTCATGCCTTGTCTTTGATCTCGAAAATCAGAAAGAGATGGGAAAAGGTGCATCTTCGTGTAATGTAAGAGATCTAACTTTTTTGTCTCGATATAGCGAATTTTTTTTTCTTGTGTGAAAAGAGTTTTTTTTTTAGCATGCTCTCAACAACAACAACTTAACAACAACAACAACAACAACAACAACCTAAAATCCTCAACTTAAACATTACAATATGTTTTTCTAAGACCGGTTAAATTTAAACTTGCCTTATTAAGTAAGAGGTCTTGAGTTCAAGTCTCTCTTTTTGTTACTTTTTGAAAAAGTTCATGCTAAAGTATAAAAGTGCATTCTCTTCAAATATAAAAGTGAATCACTTTAAGTAACTATATTTTATTTTTAGAGTTATTTTTGCATGCATATTTTCTGTTACAAAGTAACTTCATTTTAAAAATGATCCCCACTTCTCTTTATAAAAGTGGGTCACTTCATAAAGTAACTTTCACTGTCACGTGGTTATTTGGTAGTTCTGAGTGTATGCTTTTTTAAAAGGGGCATAACTTTCTCATTAAGTCGTTTTCAGTGCCGTTTTTTAAACCGCACAGCTTTTCAAGATCTTTCCATCCAAGCCATCAGTTTGAGTTTCAGTGTTTAAATTTGCATTATCTACATATTTGTGGCTTCTACAAATCAACGTCATGTACGGTGGCAACTACTTCCAATGGAGATCCCATGGAAGATTTATTAAGAAGTAAAAAAAAAAAAAAAAAAAAAAAAAAAAAAAACTCACTGATGATGATAAGAAAGACCAGAGCGTCCTGGGATAGCCAAGAGACCAATGAAACACGTGAATGTGTGGAATGTCCCATCTCCACAGTCTAAGGTACCATCTTCAAAGGTTATAGACCCGAAACTGACTTAGGACAAGATTAGATTTCATGTTTTCAATATTGTTCAAAGCACAACAGTTAGAAAATCAAATGTCTGACCTTAGGTCCAAGTGATTTTTTCTTGCCTTGGAGACTATCTATCTAAGTTTAAAACACTCGGACTTTTATGTATAGAATGCAACATAAAATGAAGGAACAAGCACGTTGCATATATCTTATTCTTTCTAAGCTAGGTAGTGCATATTATGTGTTTGTATCTGCCTTTTATTCCATGAAAGAGGCTCTAGGGAAACATTATCAAAAACCCACTATTGATAACTTTTTTGATGCTTTGATTATAGAGCAAGATAAGCTTCTACAACTTGGAGTGATCAACACTCACCGGTACCTCAAAACAAAGCCTTAGTTGCCCAACGATAAACCCAAGTATCCCAAGAAGCACCATCCTCACTTCTAGCAACCAAACAACCTAAGGGTCCCAAACCCACATGGATAGCTTCAACTCTAATGGTGACAAATGATCAAAATATAAAAGAATATTTAACAAACATTTACCTTTTGTAATAAGATGGTGCTTGGTAGTCGGAGATGTTTCAAGAAGATGGCTGTTAGCTTAGAAATATTGAGAAAGCACAACATCAATATTGATTCCTCTTCTTCTTCTTCATGGACATGCACTTTATGCTACTGGTTTCTCAGCTATTACACCTTCTACTACTATTCTTCTGATGAGTGGCCTATTGATTCGGGAGCATCTTATCATGTGGCTAGGGATAGAAGCCATGTTCTGGTCTCTAAATGAATGTAACACTGAGGAAATATTTGTTGGTGATGATAGATCTCTTAGTGTTGTAGGATGCGGAACAATTCAGGTGTAAAATGGTCATTTCAATGATGTATTATGTGTTCCAGTTGCAAGAACATGTTTAGTATCTTTTATATCTTTTATTACAACTTGGTGAAGTGAAATATTTATGGTTTTACCTTCACCTGAAGTTGTAATCAAGGATCTAAAAGATCTAAAGCATGTTCTTACAGGCAGGTGCTAATGATATTGTTTGTACAAGTTTGACAACTTTGGGTCATCATTTCACATCATTTTTTGTTGCTCATACCTGGCAGTAACTTGACAAACTGGCATGAGTGGTTTGGGCATCTAAACTATAGCTCATTACAACAACTATGTAATCAACAGATAGTCCTTGGTCTTCCTCTTGTTCATGCAGAATGGTGTGTGTGCGGTTGTGTTCTCGGCAAACATCGCCAGTGATTTTGAAAACATGCCTCTTGGCATGCCTGGGGTCCTAGAGCTTGTTCATCTTGATTTGTGTGGTCCTCTTTTCTTCTCCTTCTTTTTTTTGGGTGCAAGTATTTCTGCACTTCCATTGATGAATTCTCCCGAGGCGTGCCCAGGTTCACTTAGCAAAAACTCAAAATTGAAGTTTTTGATACTGGCCTACAAAGGCCCTTGTAGAAAAGCAATGGAGATCCAAATTCAAAGGTTAAGAACAGATAATGTAGCCGAATATGTGAACAATAATTTTGGTGCACAGGGCATCCAAATGCAACTTCTTGTTCATACCACACCACAACAAAATGGTGTTCTTTGGAAAAAAACATTAAAAGAAATGGCTAATTGTATGATCCAATCTAAAGGTTTAAGTCTTCATTATTGGGCATAAGCCATTAACTGTGTAAATTACTTAGTAAATCGCACTCACACAAAGGTTGTTAAAAATATAACACCAGAAGGAAGAAGCTTGGACTAAATTAAACTTTGGATCATAAGTCACTTGAGTATGTTTGGAATTATAGCATTGGCTCACATTCCTGATGCGAAAAGTAAAGCGTTGCAGCCTAAAAGTGAAGTGTATATTTGTTCGTTGTCTGAAGATAATCAGGGACTAGACTTCTTATTGTAATTAAATTATTAGAAGAGATGTTAAATTTGATGAAAATGTCTTGGCTTGCGGGAAGCCCTAATTGGCCGAATTTTGCCTTCTTCGGCCTGGGAGCCATATTTGGTAGTTGTGCCTTCTTTGTTTCTCTTGGATTATTCTTGGATGACGGTGAGGATGAAATCCACCTCCATCTGTTGACCTTCATCCAGATGATTCCTTTGAACTTTAACAAGCACCGGAGTTCCACGCTTCTAGATGGGTCCAGTTCAACCGCGAGGCATTTGGTGATATCGATGATCTGTGAGATCAGCGTCCGGGAGGACCGCGTTCCACAGTTCCAGCGAGCCTCTTCTCTTTTAGATCAAGTTTTAGAAACTCATGATACAGAAAAACTTGTAGAAGCTTCAGGTCATCAGTTGGGATCTGACATGAATGGGAATTATCGTTCTTTATTAGGCGATATTTGGGATTTTGTACCTCTTCCAAAGGAAGAAAGCCCCAGATGCAAATGGGTATCTGGAACTAAGTATGCATCAGATAGAGTATTGAAAGACACAAGGCCGATTAGTTGCCAAAGGTTTTCACCAAGTTGAAGGCATTGACCTTCTATATTGACCTTTAACACAACAGCCAAATGAATTCCATCGCCTTGTTCTTGCCCTTGTTGCTCACATAAATGGGAGTCCATCAATGGATATTAAATCTGCCTTCTGCATGGCGATTTGAGAATAAATATACGTGGAACAACCTCCTAGTTATATCAAGAATGACTCTAGCCTTGTTTATGCATACTCAAAGAGAAATCCTCTTTATGGTCTCAAACAGATCCCCGACTTAGTATGCCAAAATGGATAGCTTTCTTATTGCCCTTGGATTCTCTAGATGCCATTCACAGTCATCTCTATAAGAAAGTAGGAATTCATCTCATCATCCTTGTCCTTTTATGTTGATGAACTATCCTTACTAGTAGTAACTCAAAACTTTAAACCATGTGAAAACCGACCTTAAAAAAAAATTTGAAATAATGACAGACTTAGGCTTTTTTACTATTTCCTTAGCCTCCAAGTATTACAAACCAATGAAAGAATTTTCTTGCGATCTAAGTAATCTTGTGACCTTCTTTGTCGCTTTCATGTGGAAGATTCAAAACCAACCCCATGTCCCTTCCAGTATGGAGTCAAAATTTCTTCCACTTGTACTTCTCCCGTAGTTGATGCCACCTTGTACAGTCGATTAGTTGGTAGCCTCTTATACTTGACTCATACAAATCCTGATCTTTCCTTTGTTGTATGTCTTGTTGCCCGATATATGAAAAAAAACCCATGAAAGCCATTGGAAAGCAGCTAAAAGGATGCTTAGCTATGTTAGTGAATGCATTGAGTTTAGGATACATTGGAGTTGGGGGGACTCCCGCTGTGGTTTAGTTTCAAGTTGATTGGGTGACAGATGATCGGAAGTCTCTGCCGGAGTTATGTTTTAGCGCCAGTTCAGGACTGTCCTTGGCTGTAAGAAACAACGAGCTAACTTTCTATTACATTGACGAATAGAAGCGACGGTAAATACCGTCCCGAAATACAGTATTAGCAGATCACTTCGGAGTTTGGATTCCATTTTGACATCGGCCGATACAGTGTGACAATCAAAGTGCCATCAAGCTAAGCCAAGAGCCAGTTCAACATCAGCATAGCAAACTGTAGTACACATACGCTTCATGACTCACCTGATCAGGATGACCCGAAGTGCTTTTTACCCTCTGAGGAATCAGAGTTGCCGGACATTTTCTAGAAGTCTCTTCTGACGAAGTTTTCCAAACCCGATCTATGATAGGGATTCAAGAAAGGCGTCATTAAGGGGATAGGCTCTAATGCCTCCTTCCTACCCTATTGTGTCATTATTGTAAATCATGAAATCCCTATCCAAGTTGTTCTTAAAGGTGTTAGGATATTTAGACACACTTAAGTGAGTTAAGATCTACTTGGTCTAATATGTCGTTAGGTAAAAAGTGTGTTTCTTTAGTATGCACTGATATGCATTTGTAGTTAGGCAATCCGAGGGTCCGCATTCCCGACATAGAGTGATCTACTGGTTCATACTCTTCTCGATCTTAGCGACCATTGATCATGGCTTAACACTGGGTGGTCCATGATCTCCATTTAAAAAGAATGGAGGGTCATTTTGGAGTGATGCGATTGAGAACTCTCTTATGCAAATCATAATATTTTAACTGCATTAATAAGCGCGCTCCAAGTGGTGCGGGGTTATGGATGTTTTCCCGTAGGGGTTTAACATGTTAAAATATCGGTGTGTTGATCTTCGATCTGGTTATGTGTAATTAGTTCTTGGAGTGTTAAAGTCCTCACGATTTGGAATGCCTGTGTTGTCGAACAATTTTTATAAAGAATATCGAAATCAAAAACCTTGGTTTTTCTCACCCATTTTCGCTGCTCTGATGAAAGATTTTTCTAAGTTAAAAAATACTTCAAGCTACTATGGTTTGTTTTTTCCACGAAGTACATTTCCCAACAAGTATATTTTCCCCTTAACCAAGGCATGCATAATTGCCATTTCTTTGTCATATGTTGTTTTTGTTTTCTCCACCTTGGTTTTGAATTTTCGATTTTTGAATGCGATGGGATGATTATCTTGCCTAAGTATGATACCTAATCCAACTCCTTAAGAATCACATTCAAGGATAAATGATTTGGAGAAATTTGGTGGTGAAAAAACCAGAGTGGATGTGATTAAGACATTCAACCTTCTAATACATGCTTCAGCTTCGTCGTTTCACTTAAATGCATCTTTTTCGTAATGTTGTTAATGGAGGCCACAATTGCATAGTTTTGAACAAACAGGTGAGTACTTTCAGAGTGTTAAGACCAATCCTCATAATGATGTGATCTATTGAACAAACCTTCGGTAGTACTCAGTAAGACCCAAGAATCCTCATAATGATGTGATCTATTTGGATCTAGGCCACTCAATAACCGCCACAATTTTCTTTGGATCAACCTTGATTCCTTCATATACAACATGTCCCAAAAGTACTATCTCTTTTGTCCAAAACTGCATTTGGATTTGTTAGCGTATAACTTATTCTCTTGAAAGATTTTGAATGTTGTCTCAATGTGCTTGAGGTGTGAGTTCCAATATTTTCTATAAACAAGGATATCATCAAAGAATACAAGTAAAAAATTTCATAGGTACAGATGAAATAAATCATTCATTACTGCTTGGAAGGTAGTGGGAGCATTGGATATACCAAAAGGAATGACTCAGAATTCGTACAACCCTTCATGGGTACGAAAAGTAGTTATGGGAAAGTCTTCCTCTTGAATTCTTATTTGGTAATAAATTGACTTCAGGTCGAGTTTGGAGAAATATTTGGCACCATGGATCTCGTCTAATAAATCATCCACAATTGGAATTGGAAATTTATCCTTTATCGTATTTTTGTTTAACGTCCACTAATCAATACACAGTCTATATGATCCATCATTTTTCCTAAAAATTATGATCGGAGCCAAGAGATGACTCTTGCTTCTAGTAATAACACCACAATCCAATAATTCTTGAACCAAGCACTCAATTTCTATCTTATTTTGGTGTGATTGTCTATAGGAATTTTTTCTAATTGGTGCACAATCAAGGATTAATTCTATGATGTGATCTTTAGAACAAGGTGGAGGAATCCCACGAGGAAGTTCCTAAAAAATGGTGTTATATTTTCCAAGAATTTTGTCCAATTTCTTGGGATCATCATTTTTGTCCTCTTTAGTAGTATCCTCTATTGCATAGAAGTGTAAGAAATAATATTGGGCTCCCTTTTTAATCATTTTTTCCATTCTATTGGACGAGACTATTTGTGGGGGAGGATAGTTAATTCCATGTAATTTGTACTTTTCCCCATTTTGATAGAACCTTATAAATTCCTCTTGTAAGTTTAGTCCAATAGTACCAAGCATGTTTATCCACTGGGCACCCAAGACAATATCTACCCCTACGATTGGCATATCATACATAGGAGATTTTAATTTGTAGCCACTCATGGCTATTTCTACCTTGTGGAATTTCCCATCACATGATGCGGTCCTATTTCCCTAGATGGAGACTTGAAATTCAGAGGTAGGATGAATTAATATGTTTAATTTCCTTGTTATATTTCTATCTATAAAGTTATGTGAACCGCCATTATCGATGAGCACTGTTACTTTAGTTTTATTAACATATCCATAAAATTTCAGAGTTTGGGGCTAAGAAATACCCATCATTGCAGCAACAAAGATTGTTGGATTTGTGTTTTGATTCCCTAACTCATGGATATTTCATGAATCTTCATTATTTGTTTCTTCATCGGATGAAGGTATGTCCCTTGTTTCTTCTTCCTTGTCACTTTCACTCTTGTTTATTTCGCAATGAAAAAACCTTTTATCTTTTTGTTTATGGCCTGGTTTCTGATTAGGTGCGTTACATTTAAAACATCGATCCTTAACCTTATCTTGGCTCCTATCTGGTGGTGATATCCATTTGTGAGGGGGAATGTATTTGGAACTATAGTCTTTGAGTGAGCGCCATGATGTCTTCTGATATAATTTAAGTTTCATTTCAACAATTTTAGATTTCTGGTGAGCTTGATCAATATCTTTAATGTTAAGTAGTTCGAGCTCATTTCATATATTTTCCTTCAATCCTGATAAGGCTATTTGCAGTAGCCATTCTTTTGATATATCAGGTACACGAGTGCCTAACACATGTAAATCCTGAAAAAATTCCTCCATTATATTGGACTGTTGTAATCAGGTGAGTTTATCAAAATCTTGTTTCTCTTCTATGTTGAGAAAATGTAGGTAGAAGTTATTTTTTAATATAACCCAGTCTCTTGCTAGAGATTTTGATTTTTCTCTCCACCATAGGAACGAGTCATACAAATTCCTTCAAATGTATAGATGTAATATTAATGTTTTCTTCATCATCAAAAATTTGGTAATACCTGAAGGACTGCTCGATTTTATTTACCCATCTTATTGCTTCTCTTGCATTTGACCCATCGAATTCTAGAACACTAATATTCACCTTGGGCATGCCATTATTAGATGTCCCCATGTTAGGAGAGTAATGTGATTGGTGAGGCCCCCAATATGAAATTGAGTTACTTGGGATTCTACTCTTGTTTGCGATTGATTTAATCCCTAATATCATGTCATGGTAGTTTTTGTTGCATTTCTCTAGTTCTTCATTTAGTTTTCCTATTTTGGCATCGAGCGAAGTACTTACTTGATTTATAAGGCACGTGAAAAACTCTTTAGAGTTTTTGCTTAGCTCCACTATGGGGGAATTGTTTCCCTCTATGTTTTTATGTGCTTCTCCTGGATTTCTCCTCATGTTTCTCATATTTAGGTTGATGTATTAAATATATATTATATTTAATATTTTAATATTAAATATTGGGTATGGTATCAACTGGAAGGAAAGGAAAAATGTGGAGGCGGGAGAATTAAGGTTCTAGGGTTTGGAGGAAGCGAAAATCATGGAGGAGGATGGAGGGATTCGCAGGGAGAGGGGTGTGGAGAATGGTGGAAAATGAGGAAGTCAGGGAGAATGAGGAGGGTCGAAGAGAATGGATGAGGGTAGAATGAGGAAGTCTAATGGAACGAAGGAATGGAGGGAAACCAAAAATCGCGAGGAGGAATGAAGGAGGCAGATGTGAGGGTTTCAGATGTATGGGTCACGAGCGATTGAAGGCTTCTGGAAAAATGGTATAGGCGAATGGTATGTGGCAGAAAAGGAAAAGGAAGGTGAATGCCAGGTGAAGAGGAAAAGGGCGAATGGCAGGAAAAGAGGGGAAGGTAAAAAATCATGGAAAAAGAAGGCGAATGGCAAAGAAAGAGTGGAAGGGAGAATGGTGGAAGAGGAAGAGATCGAGGGAGAATGGAAGAGTAAGGATACCATGGGTGGAGCAGAATGGTTGAAGAGATCGGAGGGGGGTGAATGGAGGTCGTGGGTTTATGCGTGGGAGAGGGGTGAATGGAGGTCACGGGTTTGGAGGATCTAAGGAAAATGAAAGCTATGATACCAACTGGAATGATGTAAACTTAATACAAAAGTAAATGTATTTGATAACATATAATATTCTTTGTTCGATGGTAAATTTTAGTGTACAAAATGTGTATATATACACGTAATTGGGTAAATTCACATCTCTTTATGCAAAAGAGCATGACTTTACATTTTAATTAGCTCTAAGAGTAATATATAAAAAATATGTATTACATGAAATGCTACTAAGGTCGATTTCTCAATGTATGAATGCATTAGTTCAGGTCCCAACAAGGTGCGACTCAAATAATCAATGACATTCTCTTGGAGCTTGTCATCCTCCCGAACTAATACCATTCTAATCGATATTTCAACTATTGTGAGATATAGTATAAAATATTTATTATAATATGGGGGGATCAAAAAATGAGTCAAAACTAGGGATTTATTCAATGCATAGAAAGAACATTGTGTCGAATCATGCCAAGAAAAAGGAACCCCCTTCTTCAAAAGGCACATAAAACTTTGTGATATTAATATAGTTTGGTACAAATGGTGAAGGAAATTTTCCTTTCCTTGTAGATTCTTATGTTGACGTATTGTGCATGGGGGAGACAAATGAATTATTTCCTCAACCTTCAAAGGGTCAACCATGATCCCTTTAGTTGAAACAATAAAGATGAAAAGACGTCCTGAAGTCACACAAAATATGCATTTGTGTGGATTCAAGTGAATTCAATAGTGATTCCATATTTCAAATACAAGGCAGAGGTGTAAAAGATGTTGCACACTTTTATGCGAATGGGTGGTGAGACCATCCAAATAAGCCTCCACTATGTGCTTACGATCATGGAAAGTGAACATCATGGCCCGTTGAAAAGTGGCTCCAGCGTTTTTAAGGCCAGAGGGCATATTTTTGTACGTAAAGTATCCCCAAGGACAAAAATAAGTTGTCTTATGTTGGTCCTTGGGGTGGATTTATATCTCATTATAGCTAGAAACGCCATCCATAAAAGAGAAAATCTCACTTCCTGTGCATTCATGAAGAATTTGATCAATAAACGACGTAGGGAAGTTATCCTTGGGACAATATTTATTCAAATCATGAAAATACATACATACTCGAATCACACACTATTTCTTTTCTATTGGAACATGGTTGAATACCCATTATGTGAGTGGGACTAGATATATAAATCCTTCTTTGAGAAGTTTTTCCACCTCAACCTTGATTGTTGTTGCTTTCCTTGGGTTGACTGGTCACAATTTATGTCAAAACAACTTAGTGTTTTCATAAGTTTGAATCTCATGTTAGAAAATCCGAGGATCTATCCCAGGCATTTCATCATACGACCAGGAAAACAAATTATGAAATTCTTTGAAAAGTGTCATATACATACAAATTTTATCTTGAGAGAAGTTTGCCCCAATAAAGATGTTTTCAACAACATCAAGGGTTCTAAAATTATTGATCAGGATGATTTCTGATATATTCTCCATATTCCCCTTAGTATAGACACCATGCTTTTCTAAAAGGTTCACCATCTCACCAATGTTTCTACTCACAACTAACTTAAATTCTCCATTTTCCACATGGTTGATATCTGGGAGGAAATACGATCGATTATGCATATACTCCCATGGACTTTCTGACCCATTCATTTCTTCTATGAATGGTTCATTGGAAGGAAAAATGGTATTGATGCAGTCAAGGGAATTTGAATAATTCTGAGCCCAAATGGACTCTGGGAAATAACCATTCTCCTTTATCCATGCAAGACTCTCATCAGGGTCTGCAATAGCATGTTGAATGTCTCAGTAAGCGAAATTAGCTATAGACAATGGCATGGCCATCCTGACATGCACACGGACTTTGACCGATTCACACGGTGAGGGTAACACCCATGGATATTGTATATATGAAATTATAAATGAAGTGACTCTTGTAACAAAAGCTAGGGAACTGGAATTTTGAAAGATGATTGGGGTGGCACAAATATAAGATATCGATGTTGGGAAATTAGAAGTTCCCATCAATGAAGGGAACATTCCAACACTGACACTCTCAGTTTCCTACTACGAGTTTTCGATCCCTGATACTATGGATTCCAGATTCACTGCGGAAATTACGAGGTTAAAATCCTTCTAATGGATAGTCACAATCCTTCTCTCACGGGGAAAACATAAAATTCAAAATACCAATGAGACAACAGTTGTCATCACATACATCCAAATCCTTCCTAATAACATATTATAGTCGAGTGATGCATCAAATAATTCTACTTATACAGAAATGGACTTCCCTCCTAATTGGATCGAAAAAGAGAAAATAGGCTTATGCAGTCTAAAACATCATTCGTCAAATGCAATTATCAAAGTGGGAGAAGGTGCGAGCTCTGGAGAGTTAATGGCCTTCCATCAGGACAAGGACATGACACACGTTAAAGCACCCTCATCTACGATGGTCCTCCTCATCACGTTTTTCACGTAAACAAAATCAATCTAGAAGGATACATGATAAGGAAGGCAAGGCTTCACATCAGTAGAATCAAACTTCATAGTGATTTACTTGGAAGAATATGCAACTTTGATCGTAGATAACAATCTTATGCATTGTTCCATGGAACTTTGAAGCACCTCTAAAGTAGAAATCACATACGGTGTTTGAGATAAATAATCAACAATGGAATAGTTAGGTGAAACTCAAGAGTTATCATTATTCAATTTCCTTTTGTGCACACCCTTTGGTATGCACATCATCATTTCCTTCTCAATTTTTTCTATGTGGAGAGGCCCCTAAGGATCAAAAGTTTCTTTACCTTTCAATGTCGACTCTAGATTACTGTAATCACAAGATATGGTTTACAAGTTTACCTACGCATCCTTTAATTTCATATAATTAACCATATTAACGGAAAAAAAATATACGTCAGGTAGTGGTGCACTCGAAGTTCCCCCTTGCAGATTAGACGGGGAAGAGACAACTTGCATATTTTTTCTTTGCAGAAACGAATTTTAAAATGCAACAGGTTTTTTTTGTTGTTGTTGCAAAATTTTCAAGCATTGGGCCTCTTCAATATTCGAGAGTTTATGAGTAAGGTGATCGCCCCCACAAATATTGCATGGGAATTTCACGTTTCTCTTTTCATCATTTTCCCTCTCAGCATTTTTACTAGGTTTTTTGTCTTTTCCCCTACTACCCTTTTTTCCCTTACATTTCTAGTGATCTTTGGGCTACTGATAACCCTTTTGAGTCTTCAATTGCATAATTTGTACCTCCAAGGACTAGGTGGTGGGGGCGATCGAGCCAGAGGCCAGACCAGTAAAAATTTATTGTATAGACAACTGATGAATCTAGTTAGAGACCAGATTTGTGGCTTTTCTTTGGGAGGAACCGAAAATACCATTAACATGTGGTCCTGATTTTGGTTTTTCCACGTCAAGAGTTGACTGTGGTGCATTGGGCATGATCTTGTATAAGATACATGATTGAGAGTAAATAAAATCTGACTCTTGTGCTCTAAATATTTCATGTTCTTCTATAAACACCACTGAAGTGGCAATTTACTTAGAAATATAAGGAAGTAATGACTTCAAGAACAATTCTAAAATAAATTTTGGAGAGACCGTGGCTTTGATCAAGCTCTTCCATCTCCTCCATTCCCAAATATGATCAGAGATGTCCGTAGATTTATATTGTTCAAATTTAGATAAAATATTTGTACCAACATCATACTGGACAAGGAGTTGGAAGTGGTTGAGAAAAACAATGGTGAGATCACCAAACATTGCATACTTAGACCTCTCCAATTCTATATACCACTTAGCGGCAACCCCAGTGAGGGTGAATTGGAACAATCGTAACCGGATCAAGTCATCATTCAATGAATTAGATGAGCACCACAAGTGAAATGTCATTACGTGATTCTCCAGTTCTTCACCACTCTTTCCGTCAAACTTTGGTATGTCTGAAGGTAGTTTCGTGGGGACCGCATGACAACTCAGGTGATGAAAAATTGGGTCATTCATCAACTTCAACAAATATATAAAATGAATATTTTCTAGAAAAGGTAGCATAGGCTACAACATCTACTGATTAACATCTTGAAAAGAAGGTCATGGATCGAAATTGGCACCATCTTGCCAGGAAGAGTTTGTGGATGATCCAGAGCCTTAGGTAAACCCTTGGTTCTATTTAAAAGATAAAAATATTCCACCTATTTGATTCCCTAACCGGAAAGAAGGGTTTCCCCCTGCGAACCCTCTTGGAAAGTGAAAACATCCCTACATGAGGTTCAAATGACCAGGAAAGGGGTTTCCCCCTGACAACATTCCCTATGAAGGGAAATACCCTTGCATGGGATTCGACTGAGCTTGGAAAGAATTCCCCCCTGCAAACACTTGAGTCATGGACAAATGATTATTCTTGAGCACACCGTACAATTTTAAAGGGTTTGAGGTGGATGGCATGCTAGAGAATTATGATCCACTACCCATAGAAGTGCCCCAGCCCCCAAAGGAGATAGATCCAAAAGATATGAACACCCCACTTCCGAAGGAAGGGAAAGACAAAGGTATATGGGCTCCACCCCAAGGAACAACTTGGTAGGGAATCAAGGAATTCCTTAAACCAACCTTAGAGACTTGGGATTTCGACTGAGATCTAGTCAACATGTTTAGCACTTCCATCGTTGGCACACCAAATGAGAAAGCATTGGTTATTGAAGGTAATGACATGGCCACACAAGAAGTATGGGTGAAACCAACAATTAGCGGATAAAAACTGGTGATATATGTGGAAATGATGGATTGAATCACACTAGTTGTTTGATTTTACATATTAGGGGAAAAGATCCCACTCGTGATGATTGTTAAAGTGCGAGTTACAACGACTCCCAACCCAGACACTTCCAAAGTTCCTTCCATTGTGGCCCRGTGAGGAGGTATATTATYAGTGAATTCCAACCTAGGAGGTGGAACTTGCATGACAACTGGAGTATCAAGCCCAGTTAACARAGGGATGAAAGGTGAGGTGAATTCTTCGGCCCCAATATTAGTTACCGTTACAACCTATGGCTCAAAAATGTTTAAATATACAAGTTATATAATCAAAGTCTCGACCAAACCAATTGGTAAAAAAATTTCGGATTGATCAAGTCAACATATTAAAGGAGGTGGAGGAGGATTCAAGTATATTTATTCAGGGGGAAGACCTTGAACTCTCCTCGATCGACGAGACGGTTGGTCATCCACTTTGAGTTTTCAACTCTAGGTGACCACCTATGAACCTTCGTAAGAAATTCTATGATCGCTAAGCACACCACTACCAAAATCCTAAATGGAAACAACAGACTCAAAAAACCTTGCTAATATCCCGATTCAAGTGGATTAGGTCTTGAGATCACAAGAATCACCTTCTGGGTGAAGGCATGGGTTGATTAAGTCTCGTGGACTGATGAATGGAGGAGTGAGAATCAATTATCGTGACCTCCATTGACCATCCTTATCCAGTTGAAGTACCCATGCTTCGCAGGGAACCCTCCAACAATATTGAAAAAGTGTGATACAAAATCTTCCCCAGGTACCACGGGAAACACCTCGTAGTCACCTCTGATATCCCTAGGAAGAGAAACTATGATTATCAACTCACATTCAACATCTGGGGGAACATTTGACAGTCTAGATCGAACATATGGGTTGGGTAACAAAGCCCAAAGCCTAAGAATTGTTTCCTCTCATGGAGGTATGGGAACTTATGAAACCCCTAAAATACAATCTTTCGACAACGTTCGATTAATCTTTGGAGGGGTTATCTCCTCGGCTCATATTTCCATGAACTTGAGTCTTTTGCAGTTTCCATGGCTTTGATTGTGAGAATGTGATCACGCTTAACCACTTGTATAGAAACCCTAGCTATGAGTAGAAGGTTGGATCATCTATATGATTCTCCTTTAAGTGATATTTATGGAATTATCATGAATGTTAATGAAAATTTATCAAAGAGAATAGATAAATTCTTATGGATTTGACCTCCAAATATTGTTTCTAATCATGCTGGAAAAACAAATTATTTTTTATGTTAGGATGGCCCAGAGGTGCAAGCATTCTCAAATTCTCATCGTTGATTGAAGCTGAGTTCACATATCGATGAAACTCTTTTTTATTTAAACTCTTTTTTCTATTGAAATGGAGAAGTCAAAATTCCATTTTCCCACTCATGTAGCTTTGAAAATGGTTGAATTCTAAATTCCATCCACATCAATAATACACAAAATTTGATGCTTGTGCAAGGGCATTTGGTCTAGTGGTATGATATTTCTTTTGGTGGGAGAGGTCCCGATATTGTCGCAATGTCCCACTATCCTATTTTTCCTAGAATGTTTGATTCTCGTGATGCCGCATTGTTCTACGTTTTCTAGAAAATGAAGAATATGAATATCAATTCGTGCAGAAAAAGTATGATTCTCACAATGCCCCCACCATCCTAATTTTTTCAAGTAAGTTCGATTCTCGCAATCCCCTTTTCTCCTACTTTTTCTAGAAAATAAAGAATATGAATATCAAGTCATGTAGAAAAGTTTGATTCTCGCACTTTCCTATTCTTTTTAGAAAATGAAGAATATGAGCATGTAGAAAAAGTTTGATTCTTTCAGTGCTCTGATGTCATATTTTTTTTTAGAAAGTTTTATTATAGAAATGTTGTGGAAACTTCCAACTAATTTCCCATGCGGATGCATGCCCATGGCATTAACTAAAAATAGAAGGTGCATGCATGTACACTAGAGTGAACAGATTGTGTAACTGGTGGATAAGGTTGTAATCGGTTCATCTAACTGTGTAACAGATCCTATATATCTAGCATACCTGTAAAGGTGTGTGTAGCAATGTAATGTAGCGCAGTGTGTGGGATGAGTGAGAGGATGGTTGTAAGCATGTGTTTGGTTTTTGTAATTCTCCCTCGATCAATAAGAATATCGATTATCATTGCCCCGTGGATGTTTCCCTTGTGAAGGGTTTTACTATGTAAATACGGTTTTCACTGTGTGATTGTTTTCATTGTGTGATTATTGTTGTCTATGTTATTTAATTTTCCATTAAATATGTTTTGTTTTATTCTTTCACTACCCAATAAATGGTATCAGAGCATAAGGTGAGGAATCCATTTCATGATTGAGTGGGATTTGCAAGGAAATTTTTGTGAAACAAGGTGAAAGCAATTTCTATTTTTTGGGATGGTTTTATGGTGAGGTAGCTTGCCTTTTTCACTGCAAGTGTGACCACAAAAGGAAGTGGTGAGCCCAAGAGAATTATTTAAAGCTCAGGTGGAAAGTAGTGAAGGGAGTGATAGATGTCTAAGTGATATCCATGGAAAGTCATTTGTCTGCATATGAACACGAGTTTTAGAAAGGAATTTCACACAAGATCACGAGGTATATGAAAGTAGCACAAGGTATATGAAAGTAAACCTTTTTTTTGTTACATCATGCGCATGAGGTATGAAAATCGCCTTTCATAAATGAGAGGATCACCTTGGTAAATAAACTATTTTTTTAAAGAGTTGGATTTTTCTTTTTTTTGAATAAAAGGTTTAAAGACATATACTTCATGAAGAATCTCCTTTATAAATGGGTGGATGTATCCTTTTAGATGAAGAGTGGATGTTTTTTTAATAAAAGGTTTTTAACACATTGTGGTTTTTTTTTAAAACCTTTTAATTAAAATTTATATTTTTGGGTTTAATCTTGAATATAATATTATCCCTCTATTTTAAAATTTTCAATTTATTTTAAGCTATGGTTTGGGCATTTCTGCTAATGGAAAAAGTGCATAGTTCAAAGTTTGAGGTGGAGAAATTCACCAACAAGAATAATTTTGAGCTATGGAAGCTCAATATGTGGGATTTGATTGTGCAACAAGGATTGCAAAAGGCATTGATGGGAAAGGAAAAGAAACCAACAAGCATGATAAAAGAGGACTCAGAATATCTGGATGCAAGATCCCTCAATACCATTTGTTTGTGTCTGGCAGATGAAGTGTTGTTTAAGATCACTGGAAAGGAGACAATAGTAGGTTTGTGGAACAGACTGTAAAGTTTTTATATGACAAAGTCCTTGATGAATAGAATCTTATTGAATATGCAGTTGTACAACTTACAGATGAAATAAGGTACAACATTTGTTGATAATTTAAATCTTTTCAATACTTTGATTTGTCAATTATCTAGTATGGAAGTAAAATATGAAGATGAGGACAACACAGTTACACTATTTTGTTCATTGTCTGAGTCTTGGGATCATATGGTCACATATATGTGGTTTAACACAACAAATGCCATTGATTATGATACTATTGTGGGATATTTGTTGTATGAGGAAATAAGGAGAATATCCAGTAAAGAAACCTCAATAGCATAAGCAATGGTGGTTAGAGGTCGATCTACAGAAAGTGGGAAAGATCAGAGAGGTACATCAATATCTAAGTCAAAAGGCAAGAAGGGTAAGAAAAAATGTTGGTTCTGTGGAAAATCTAGGTATCTTAAGGATTGATAGAAAAGATAGAAAACATCCAAAGAGGACTTGTTGGCAACCAACAATTCATATCGTTTCATTGATCTCAGAAACAAAAAAATGGCAAAGGATTTTTTTTATCATCTGCCTAATTTTTTCTACGAAGAGTTTGATTATGGTTTTTGAGTAATTGCTTGGTTGATTATTTTGTTTTGAGCTTTATTTTATTGATAAACGACTCATTTACCCATTTCAATTTCATGACTATTAAGCATAAAATTGAAATCTTCTTGTAAAAACACATTAAATGATGTCTAAAGGTTTCTCTTACTATAAAACCAAACAAGCCTTTGAAACACCTAAAATCACAAAACATTTAAGCTTGGTGAGTATATAGTTATGTAAAAWTTTTATAGCATTAGAATAGAACCCAATCACATTTGATTCATGTTACGCCTTAATCAATTTTCAAAGTATTGGTTTTTACTTTACCCTTTGCAATTTTGGTTCTAAACCTATTACATTACCATATGATYTGAATGTTGCCTTTAACTGTTATGTCATAGTCTAATCAATGTATTACATGGCTAGTGATCGTGCTCTAAAAACATTACCTCTTTSTCCTATCCACTGGAGATTACATTCATTTCCCTGTTTGGATGGAGCTTCGTAATCATGGATTATGTTAGCATGCAAGGTGGTTTTTGAGTGTGTTCGTCCTCTAGTTCGGGGGTTTAATAAAAATTTAGGGTGGAAGTCATGGTAACATCCTCCCTAGCTCTTAGTTTTCGGGTCCCCTTTGACCATGAAAGCTATACCATTTATTTTTGGCTAGCTCTAGCACAAACATTCTGCATCTTTTGGTATATTGTAATCAATCAAATGGCTCATGTAGTTAGGTTGGAGACAAATGGCTCGCATGCTCTGCTTTCTCACGATGATGTTGTAGATGACCTTGTTATTTTCAGTTGGGTTAAGTTTGTAAAATCATTTGAGGTTTTTAATTTGGAAGTCGCACGGGCCTTTGCCAAGACTTTTGACGGTACAAAAGCCAAAGTGGGTGACCTGTAGTTACAAGTGAATGAAGAATCCATAGTAGAGGCCACGGGTCTGTCGCGAGAAGGGGACCGCTGGTTCAAAAATATGAGGATAGAGGGAATCCCATGGCATTTACTAATGGTGTCCAGAAAATCGCACTATAAGGTTAAAGGTACACCCATCCAATTATTCAAAACTCGTTAGCATGGATTTCTATTGATAATTAAATAGTTTGTCACCTGTGAGGGACATTATGGATTGGTGTTTTTATTTCATGTGCACCTTTTGATTGTATTCCTAGGTTTTAAATTAAAATTTCCATTTTATTTGCTTAGAAGTCTCTAGAAGATGTCCAAGTTCTATCAAAGATAAAACCCCAACTCTGAATCTAGTCTTTTCCACCATGGTTTAATTTGGGTTTTGGTTAATGCCCATCTGTTAAAGATAGGAGATAGATGGAAAGGTTTTCTTGTTAGGAATGGTTTTATTTCGTTTCCACCAGAACCTGTTAGTAGTTTACCTCTGTGTCTTGATGATCCTACCGGTCCAAGCATATCATCCCACTCTCTGCAAAGTTTTCGAGTTGAAATACAAGTCTCGAAAGACACTGTATTACCTCCCAATGCCCCTATTGAGTCTCGTCTGATAGCTTAGGTCACCTCCAAGAAGTGAAAATTCATTCCAAAGAAGCCCTTGGAGGAAGTTCTGAGTCATCTAAGAGATAAGGCACCTATCTCCCCTGATCCTACATAGAACACAGTTACTAAAGATAAAATTAAGATCAAAAGTCAGAGTAAGAAAAACACATAGAGGGTTAATGATGTAGAATTCATAAATAAAAGGAATGGTAGAATTATTTCAAGGATGACCAGAAATTGACATCAGAACCATGATAAACCCGTTCCCACAATTGTCATTGAGGATACGATCTCTGTCAAGGACGCTAGTTCTGATGCCACTAGAATGGACTCTTCCCAATATGATTTTGTTTCAAATTTGCCTCCATTCCTAAAGGAGAAAGTGGGGTTTTCATGAATCCAACATGATTCGAAAAGGGTTATGGTGCAAGATAAACCATTAAAATCATATCATACTCGCCCCCTGCCGAATTTGGAATAGGTATACTGTGAAGAGTGTTTCAATTGGATCTAGAGGTATTACCAGGATATCCCTTATTTGCAAGCTTAGTTAAATCAGGTCGTGGCTCGTAACTTGGTATTGGAAAGAGAAAATGAGGATCTGAGAGCTAACGTCCAAAAAACTCCCCCCAGGGCTAGCAAAAGGTTTAGGAAATCAGGGGATATTGTTATAAAAAATTCTTCCATATTCAACGTTGTTATGAACTCGATATTATCTCACGCCTCTTTTTCAAATGTTTAATGGGTAAACATTTTTCTTGGAATTAATGTTTTGTTTGTTTCGTTATAACTGAAATTGTTTTATTTATTTTTATTAGACTAGCTACAAAATCATAGATTCTATAACTTGTCTTTAATTAGTTTATTAGATTGCTTTGTCTAAATTAAATTTCATTTTTCTTCTCAGGTGTGAACGAGATCGATTTGCAAAGGTTGATGGAACAAGTAAATCATTGGAGATGCTCCAAATTTGCAAGTTTCTTTTTAAAAACAACTTCAAGAATATTTTGATTATGTAACTATTTTTAATGGTTGTTACATCACACCTATTTTTTTGGTTACTTTTTAGTAAAGACTTTATTAAAAATGGATCTGTCTCTATCTTGTAAGATGTGAGAAACAGATCATGAACTTAGTTTAAATATTGGTGTTTGCCTAGAGTCAATGGAATTCTTTTGGGACCTGAAGATGGACTTATCTTTTTGAGAAATATATGAAATGTAGTTTACTTTTTTGGCTTTAGTCCTTCTATAAACTGTACAATGTGATTATTGTCTTTCATATATTTTCTGGGCATGAAAACATATATGTTATGAATTAGCTTAGTCTGTTCAACATTTATGCTTTCATGTTGTGCTTATCTCTCATGTGGTCCATTTTTATTGGTTATCATAATCTATGTGGCTATTCATATATCTGTAAATTTTGAGTTTACGTCGAATGTTAGATTTTGATAATATCATTTGTCGGAGATTGGAGTTAATTTGATCTCTAGATTTTGAATAATTTAAAGTTACATGAGAAAAATACATTTGTCTTTATGTTTATTATAGATTTCTTTCGAAATATAAAATTCCTTGAGTTATTTCAGGAAATATCATTGTTTTCTTATTGCCATAGATTTATGATTGGAAACAAGATAAGTGGAGCTTACATTATACATAAAGACAAAAATAGCTTAGTGCTTTTTCTTTACAGATGATCAACATCAGGTTAGTTAGTTTTCCTTTTATTTGATTTATTTACTTTATGAATGAATAAAGATTAAATCATTCAAACTTCAATGCTTTGTTCATTACAATTATATCATTTTAAATCTTATTCGTTCATTTGTTGTTGTTTTCTACTTATAGTAATAGAACAATTTCCTTAGTTTTACATCTTATTTAAACTTTGATTCGTTAGTTAAACTATCATTTTCACAAGGATTTTTTCAAAACTTGTATCTATACATACATACTATATATAATACGACTATATGCTAGGTGTATATATATATATATATATATATATATATATATATTAATAGATAGGATTATCAATTAATTGTACGCTATAAGATTATATAGTTAGATAGTTTTACCTCTCTTAATTACTTTAGTATTTTCATTTTCTAACAGAGCCACAAAACCTGTCAAGGTAGGTTATTCTAAACGAATTGGGTTAACTAGACAACCTCGAACCAGATATTCCCTTCCAGTTGATGGTGTGTCATAAACACCCATCAACAAATGGCTCTAGAAGGAGGGCCTGAAAGTCATTGATGGAACGAGGAGGTTGTAAGACTCCCCCAAATAATCATTCTTCTGTCATGACGCGTAGTCACTCAGAACCTACCATTATAGCTGATCCAACCACTACGTTATAATCTACACCTGACATTCACGTTGAACCTATGACACCGATCCCTCAATGGATTGATGTACAAGAAATTATCCATAATTATCGCCAATCAATTTTAAGAACTCAGGGTGCATTATCCCGACTTAGACAATCTGGTGGACAGTTAAATCAACCCTCTGATTTTTCAAATCTGAAAGAAGATCCTCAAGGAACTGGTCTACCTGATCATGTATTATGTGATACTATTACTGATCCTTTTGAAGCACTAACACTTGGTACTGGAGGATCTGGTCTTCCACCATCCCCACCTGGGTCTTCTCCACCGTCTTCAAGAGAGGAATCCTCTGACGAAGGAAGTTATTCGTCTGGGATATCTCAAAATTCACCCCCACCAACTCCCATGGCTAACTAAAACATTCCCTCCAGACCTTGGATCGATCAAGATGTTGTGGCAGTACCCGAGCCTCAACATTCGTTACCCAAACATCCAGAAAAGTGGTTACCTAAATTTGACCCCAATTCGAAGCAATCCGCTGAGGATCATATCAAGAAATTCATTTTAGCTATTAGACTTCGAAACGTTGAACAAAAATATTTCATGTGCAAGCTATTCCCTTACACCTTTGAAGGAAATGCCTCCACGTGGTATTTTTCACAACAAACCCAAACTATCGCTTCTTGGGATAAGTTTGAGACCTTCTTCTTAGAAAATTTTGGGGATGATAAATCTCCAAAAGTTTTGGTAATGGAACTGTCCAACATGAAAATGAACCCCAAAGAGAAAGTCAAGGATTTCAATCAAATATTCCTTATGCTTAAAAATAAAATCCCTACAGAATCGATGCCTGTTGAAAACTTGATTGTTGCATACTATGTTAAATCCCTACATCATAATATAGCTATATGGGTTAAGAGGTATAAAAAAAATACATTACTAGAAGATTTTGAGGAGGCAATCCTGATTGAAAAAGACATTCTTAGTTTAAATGATAATGTAAATGTCGAAGCTGAATCAACTTCCTCTTCTAAAAAGAAAATATAAATCCTTACCAGACCTTCCCCAAATAAAAAAGAACAAGAAACTTTAGACTTGGAAGGTTTATAGAAATCCTTTCATAAGTTATCTAATCAAGTCATAGAATTGAAAATATCTATTGAAGAAGCATCTTCAAGTAAAGGGAACTTTAGACCACCTTTTGGGAAACCTTTTCCCCCAAACAGACCAAATCTGACCACAAAAGGTCTGAATTTTGAAGGGTTACATTATTCTTTACAAGAAATATTAGATGAAAATGATAATGTTGTTTATGTCCCACCTGAAAACCAAAATGACACAGGTGAAGAAGAAACACCTGATGAGGAGGACCCGTCTCCCCCAGTCTTCGAACATATTTCCGACAATATTTTCCAAGCTAATTTCGAAACTGTCCATAAAAACCAACACCCATATAACACTCGAAGTAAGGTACAAACACGTCTTCACCCAAGACAAGTAAGAATTCGATATCAACACAGTCGAAATAGATTGAACAACACGAAATCATGTTTCCCTAGATTTAGAATATGATCTTGTTGAAGATATTAAAAAACTAAGGGTAAATATATCGATTTTTTAACTGCTCAAATTCCCTCTTATCCTAAAGAAGATGTTGCCAAGTATAGTTGATAATAGTAAAAAGAATGATCCTTCAGATAAAAAATCAGTAGAAAATGGAAAAAACAAAACGAAAGATGTCGTGAGAAAAAAACCTTTTGAATATCATAACAAAAGGGACACATCAGATAAAACTGTAGGGAATTTTGATAAAATAATTTTAGATACAACAGTAAAAAATCAACAGATTTATGCTCCTACACCATGAAAAAATGTACCACCTTTCCTCTTAACATTCAAAATTTTCAACATAAATGTGCATAATTGTATGGTTGATTCCGGGGCCTCATCGAATCTAATTCCTTTGTCTGTTTCTCAAAAGATTAATGCTGAAGTCAAACCTTCCAATCTAAAAATTATTCAATTAGACAAAACTGGTGTCATAGTTGTTGGTGAACTGAAGTATGTATTGATCAGATTGTCATCCAACCCAAAAGTGTGTTGAAATGGGTACTTGACACTGAACAACAAATATTCATTTCATTTTCTCAATCAATATATATAAAACAATGAATACTTTATTTATTAAATAAATTGAATGAATACATAAGATCAATATTTGAATATCATCTTCATACAATTATGAGAGACCCAACTCTCTGTTACAAGACCCAACTTTTAGTTCTCAGATCCAACTGAGAAATGAGAAATCCAACCCTCATAACAAGTCCCTACTTATTGATCTTAGATGCAACTGAGATGTGAGGAATCCAATCCTCATACAAGACCCATCTTGTAAACAGGCACCAACCTGATAGAATTAACCTTCATTCAATCCATTATATATAAATATATATACTTTTATAAATTCAACTACACATATTCTTATAATTCCCTTTTGTTTATATAGTCTTCCAACTGATGTGAATTTGAATTATTGTGTCTTTTGATATTTGAACCATTGTACCTTTTCATTTAAAATGATAATCTTAAACCTTAGTTAATATCATTTTCCTTTTTATTCTTTGTTCATGATTTCATGATTTAACTCTCTTTTAATCATGACTGTGTATCGGTTCGTTTGTCCTCATGAGTTGATCAAAGACATGGATCAACTCATTAGATCGTACTCATGCTTCTCCTGTATTATCGTTTCACCAATAGATCATATTCGATCTTTTAACGATTCTCTGTATTGTTCTGGTGTAGCTCACTGTGAGATGAAACCTGTATGAGGTGCTTCCATCAACCCATATGATCACAGACATAGAATCACATGATTATCAATTTAAGCGTTGTATTATATTTTGCCTTTATTTCATATTTCATATGATCAACAACATTGACTAGACACTAGGCGAAACTAGTGCTTGAGCACTCATCAAATCAACGATCATAAGTCTTCTGATGAGATGGACGGCTGATGGAAATTCGCACTTTGGAACTTCGGTTTTTCAACTTTTCAAAACTTTTGAATATAGATCGAATAGTTTATTTCAAGGAACGAGATCAACGGTCAGCTTTGATCCTTACACTCATCCTTTCACTGCTAAATCCGATGGCTAGGACTTAATCAAGCGTCGAGATGGATGGCCACCATTTACTCTAGGTCTTCGGTCTTCAGAGATTTCAAATCTCAACCCATTCTTTCCTCCAGAGTGGTCACCTTCTAAGTAAGTCATAAACGGTGGAGATCGCTTGCTATCGGTCAACTCTTTTGCTTACACTATCTTTCCACTATATTAGATCGACTGACGAGAATTATCCCGAAGTGATCTTAAGATCGGATGTCTCATGTCCACTTCGGGTCTTCGACATTTGGGACTTCGATACTTTGGGAGAGTGCTGGTGGTAAATCTCTCGAAGAAAAAATCCCGGAGTGATGTAACTTACTTGCGTCACTTGATGACATGTCATGAGTTGAGAAATTGCCACATGTCACTCAGATTCATGATTTGCACGTACCTGAAATGGTAATTTCAATTTTACACTTGTCATTCTCTAACTGTTCCACTTGTCCTTGCTGACGTAGAATGTTGACGTGGTCTGCCCTTTTGCTTACACTATCTTTCCACTATATTAGATCGACTGACGAGAAT
>SNQJ01S0060070.1:56192-68970 GCA_010110895.2 Picea sitchensis | reverse complement strand
AGATCTGCTACGTTGAATATGGGTGATATTCCTACCCCATCTGGAAATTCTATTTCATAAGCATTTGCCTCAAATTTTCTCAAAATCTTACACAACCCTATATTTTTCATCTTCAGTTTATTGTACATTCCCCTTGGGAACCTTTCTTTTCTTAGGTGTGCTAAGACCAAATCTCCCACTTCAAACTGAAGTTCTCTCCTATGTTGATATGCTCTGCGCTTATATTCCTGGTTGGAATTTTGCAACCGCTCTTTTATCTTACTATGGAGATCTTGCATCTCTGCTCCAAAGTCTTCCAATCCAACACTTATGAATTCACTCTACTCTAAGTCCCTCAACTCAGATGCTCCCCTGGGATACATTCTGTACATTATCTGGAATGGGCTTTGTCCTGTGCTCCTATTAGGTGAATTGTTATATGCAAATTCCGCTTGTGGAAGAATTTGGTCCGACTGACTGTGATGTTCAGCTACTAAAATCCTCAACAAATCCCCTAAACTTCAATTCACTACCTCAGTTTGTCCATCTATCTGAGGGTGATATGCTGAGATAAAAGATAAATTAGTCCTCATCTTTTTCCACAGTGTCCTCCAGAAATGACCAACAAATTTGGTATCCCTGTCTGAAACAATACTCTTGGATAAGCCATGAAGTCGAATTTTTTTCTTCTGAAAAACAGGTTTGCAATGTTTGTTGCATCACTGGTTTTCTGACATGGAATGAAATGTTCCATTTTTTAAAATCAATCGACTACCATGAATAAGGAATCAGAACCCCTTTTTGTCCTTGGAAGTCCTAACACAAAATCCATGCTTATCGCATCCCACGACCTCTCTGGTATTGGCAATGATTGATATAATCCTATATTCTGTCTTTTCCCCTTTGCGTGCTGGAAAATTCTACAGTTGATGAAAAATTTCTTAACATTTGTCCTCATCCCTGGCCAATAATATAGATTTTTCAGTTGAGAAAATGTTTTTTCATGGCTAAAATGTCCAACCAATCCTCCACTATGTTTTTCTTTCAAAATATTTTCCCTCATAGAACTCTTCGGGATACACAACTAATTTCCTTTGAATAATAATCCATCCTGAACCATATATTCAATCCATGGGATTTTGTCTCTTAAAACATGATTCTCACATGCTTCATAAGCGTCCCTAAATTTTGAATCATCTCTGTACATGTCCTTAAGGTTATCAAAACCTAAGGTCTTCACATGAAACTCCTGCAGAATCAAACATTTCCTGCTCAATGCATCAACAACCTTGTTAGTAGTTCTAGAAATGTGCTTTGTAAAAAAAGTAAAGTTATGCATAAATTTAACCCATTTTGCATGTTTCTGGTTCATTTTTTCCTATCTGGTTATGAATTGTAAACCATGGTTGTCACTATACAAAACAAACTCTTTCAGAACCAAGTAGTGCCTCCATTTCTTCATTGCTTGTATGACTGCATAAAACTGAAGTATGGAACTGGTCTATTGTCTTGGCTTAAGACTTCTCCAACTGCAAACCCACTTGCATCACATCTCACTTGAAATGTCTTACCAAAGTCTGGCAAAACCAGAACTGGCTGTTTGGTTATCTTCTCCTTCAACAAATTAAAAAATTTCTCTTCTTCCTTTGTCCAATGAAAATATTTATGTCTTTTATTGACTGTGTCCATCATTGGCGCAAAAATTCCACTAAAATTTATGATGAACTTCCTATAAAAACTGGCTATTCCATGGAAGCTTCTGACTTCAAAGATATTCCTTGGCGATGACCATTCTTTGATTTCTTTTACCTTTTCTGGATCCATCTTCAACTCGTTCGAAGAGATCACAAAACCCAAATAAATGAGATCTTTCTTAATGAAATATGACTTCTTCAGATTTATCATCAACTTCTCTTGTTGCAACCTCCTCATTACTAGAGTTAAGTGTCTTATATGTTCTTCTTCAGTCTTACTGAAGACCAGTATATCATCAAGATACACAATTACAAACTTCCCAATGAAATATTTCAGAAATTTGTTCATTAACCTCATGAAAGTACTTGGCACATTTGTCAAACCAAATGACATGACAAGCCATTCATACAATCCTTCATTCATCTTGAATGTTGTCTTCCATTCATCACCTTCCCTCATTCTAATTTGATGATATTCACTTTTCAAATCAATCTTTGAAAAAAACTTTTCTCCACTCAAGCAATCCATCAAGTCATCCATCCTCGACAAAGGAAATATATACCTGATGGTGATTTTGTTTATAGCCCTCGAGTTTGTACACATTCTCCATCCGCCATCCTTCTTTGGACTTAACACTATTGGTACAACACATGGACTCAATCTTTCTCTTATCAACCCCTTGTCCATCAAATCCTGGACTTGTTTCTTGACCTCTTCATTCTCCTACGACGTCAATCTATACGCTTCTTTATTTGGTAAACTTGCTCCTGGTACAAGGTCAATGTGATGGCTTATACTTCTGATGGGTGGCAACGAACAAGGTAGATCGCCCACCACTATATCAACGAATTTCTCCATCATTTCCTGAATTTCCTCCTGTATATCATTGTTGGCATAGGGGCAGACCCATGGTTCAATGCTACAACAGCGTACCAACTACCGGCCCTTTCGACAACACCTGCAAAGAAGATGAAGTCTCACCCAAGGTAGAGGTAGGGGTGGTTTCAAGACTCAAGTGTCTGTAACCTTAGCTGGGACACAGATCTGTGATTCCTTACTTAATATAGCACTCAACACTACTGGATCTTTAATATACAATCAATAAACAATTTGCAAATACAACATAGCTTCGCATCATTCACAATGGCTAGATTATTTGATCACTTATCATCCATAGAGAATTCAAATATAACAGGTCAAGCACTTAGCATATACATGTGAATCAGACCTAACATTCTACACATCATAAGCACTAAGAATAAACATATATAACAGATCTATCTACTCATCTCAAAGCACTTAGAAAATAATCACATCAATGCATCAGAACAAGGCACAAAGAAGACAACATAGGATTTACGTGGTTCACCCCCACCCTGGAGCTACGTCCACCAACTCTTCTTCTTTATTATCATCGGCCAATCGGTTACAAGCATAGATCCTTAGAAACCCTTACTACGCACAGGACAGAAGATCTACGCATCTCACTAGATCCTTCTTCCTTTCCTTTAAGCACAAATCCTTCTATATCTTCACATAGGGATTTGCACTAAGCTCTACAAGTCTATACAAAATGTAAAAAACTCTTAATCACACAGATCTCCCCTTGGCACTTAGCCTATATCACATAGATACAATATTCTTCTCTATTACTCCTCTCTTACATTTTCCTATCCTTCTATTTATACATACAAAATGGGCCTAAGAGTGGGTAAACCCACGGGCCAACATCCCTTTCCCATTACATATTCCAAAAACCCAAAAAGGGACCCAAAAGTGGGCCGAGATTTTGCAATATACGCTTCGTCTAGTGCTCCATCTTCAACAGCTTATCGAAGTCCCAAAAACAGTCAAATTGACCAAGTCTTCCCAAAACTTGTTCAAGGGCCAACATGCCCCACCATTCACTTGTGACTCATCTCGAGTCACTCTGGTCTAAGCAATTCTGCCTCAAAAGCCTCGAGCTTGGCTCGAGCTTCTTCGACCTGTTGTAATGCTACGACCTCTTGCTCAGTGAACTCCTAGATGAATGCGTCATTGACTGGCCCTTCTAGGCGTTGTTCTATTGTGATGGTGACCTGTTCAAGCTCTTCTCCTTGGCTTTCAACTTCGGTGAACAGTTGGCATGCCTTCTCTTGAACTAGTTGAAGTTGTTGAGAGACTTCCATCACTTTGGTTTGGATCATGTGGATCTGTTGCTGGGCCGTGCGTTTCTCTAGAAACCTCTTCATTCTTTCAACTTGTGTTAAGGCCTTCAGTTGTGCCTATAGTGTATCTGCATGCTACTTTGCTTCCTGGAGCTGTGACTCCAGTGCCTGTAACTCTGGATTTTCTATAAGGTTTTCATATGTCTGAGTGCTCTTGGAGCTCAGCTATTTGCACTCCAAGGAAAGGGCTTTCATTCTGCCATCTGCACTGTGACAAGTTGCCTCTCTTAGGTATTTGGTTTCTCGAGGAGTCTCGGGTATGGTACGAAGTTCCAGATCTGCGATGCACTGCTGAAGCTGCTGGATTACTTCTTCAAGTTGTGCTACCTGATGTGGGACTCATTCCTTAGTTTTCACTTCTATGTCTGTCACAGAGCGAAGTGTGTTGTGAACCCTTTCCTGTACTTCGAGTTTCTCTGCAAGAAACTATTCCTTGTTTTTATGTAGCATTGCTTTCTCTTCATCCCATTTGTCTTGTAGAGAGAGGTTTTCCTTTTCTGCAGTGCTTCTATGGTCCTCAAGTTCTTTATGTACTTGCGCTAAAGCCTGGGTGGCTTGTGTTGTCTCTTCTTGAGCTTTTCACAGCCGAGATTTGACTGTATCAACAATCCGATGTAGTTGGGTTGGCTCATCACCTAAGTCTGGTGTTCTTGATGGTAGGGGTGCAGTGGAAACTGTGTAGCTAGACTATAGTGCCTGATGCACTTCTTGAAGTTCAACCTTGATTCGGCTGAATACCTCCTCCTGCTTGGCGTCCTGCTTTTCTGTTATCTCTAGAGAAGTATTGTTCAGTGCAACGATTATGAAGTCGAAGTCATCCGGAGTGAGAACAATCTCAAACTTGGTTCTAGATGCCTTAGATTTCTTCCTAGATGAAGGATTTGGTGGGGTAACCTTCCTTTTCTTGGAGGGATCCTCCTCCTCTCTAGGCAGTGTAACTTCGCCTTTATTTTGCTCAACCTCTATGTTACCTGGCTCTCCACCATAACCTCCCTGTGCAGGTGATATCGAAGTGGTCTTCACAAAAGTACTGTTGACATCTTGAACTTCTTCATCTTTCTTGGTATTGCTTGGTCTAGGGGTATCATGCACAAGTTCTGGACTGTTTATATCAAAAATCTCCATAGGGTCTGCTGAGATGAGGAGGTCTGCCGACCACTCCTTGGTGATTTCTTCCAAGTCTTATTTTGTTAACTTATAATAGGACTGTAACTGTTTCTTGTGCTTGTCAGTGTGCATTGTGATGTATATAAAGTGCCTCTCTGCGTTGAACTTCATCAGGGGCCAAAACCTGTAGAGGGTGTTCGGAGTGATGCGTAGTGTAGACTGGATTGCGATCTTCAATTGATTGTAGTAGGCGTGGAAGATGAAATTGGATTTCCAAATCTTGTTCATATCACTCGAGTGCCACAAGGTACTGCAATTTGTAGCTAAAGGCTCAAAGGGATCGATGTCCAGGAATGTCGCACCTTCCGACATCTCCCATGTAATGAAATCTATCAATATGAGAAGCCAGCTGAAGTGGAACTCATATCCTTGGTCTAACACTCCTCTACAATCAAGCTCTAGCTGGTTCACGAGTTACTGCACCCAATTCATCTGTAGTCCTTCTGCGCACTTCCTAGTAAGGTCAACAATGAAGCCAGTTACTTGGGTGGGTCGGTTCTTGTGAACTAACTTACCTACGATCAGCTAACATGCAAGGCGCACTGCGCCACTCTGGATAGAGGCTACCTTGTAACCTCGCATACCCTTATCTACATCTCCATAATTTTCTTTGATTCGTTAGGCTAATGCTCGGTCTAAGGTCTTTCCAGGGTAAAAATCTTGTGGGTCAGGGCCCTGCATGCTCAGCCCTGTGATCCGATTGATCAAGGTAGGATCCATAGTGATGCAATGGTTCAACCATAAGTAACCTCTGTGGTAGTAGGACAACAAAAATTCCATGCATGTGTTTACTTCCTGGTGTGGGATGAAGTGTGGGATCTTCATCACATTAAGTAGTGTGGACTGTGTGAGGTTATGGGTCCATGGCTATGGGATAATCTTTGAATTCCTACCTTTGGTCCTGGTCAAGTACTTATGCAGGGCCAACATGTTGTAATCTTTTCGATCTCCAAGGTTGAAGTCACTAAATTTCAGTGTTGTGAGCTTATCCTGGTCGGCGTGAACTATGTGCACCCCTTTCGAAAGGTACGCAGTGAACACAACATATTATAACTCACGGGGCACACTGTCATGGTTGATGGTGCCACTCAGATGGGGTAGATAGGTAGGTAGAATGCTCAAAATCAGCTTGGCATTGATGAGGTCATCTTGGTGCTTACTATGTTTCTCATCGCCTGGTCGGGATGGACCAGTGCAAGCAGTGGATGGAGAGGCGTTTATTCCTCTCGTGGATGATTCCTATAATCCTTTGGATAACCCTCGCTCTAACGTGACTCTCTCAGTTCTTAGCTCAAGGAGAACTTATGTTATGGATTCTTTGGTAGCAGTAAGCTCGTCGGATATACATGCTCAGGATAAAATAATCGGGTTCATGAGGGTCTTAGACACTGAACTAGAGTGAACAGCAAGAGCATAATGAGCACTGTATGCAATTGCTAGTATGTGGTCTTCCAGTTCTCAGTTGGAAAAAGCGTTCATCGTTCATGGCATGACGAGATAAATAGGCAATCTTTGTAACAGTTTACTTGCAACGGTTATGAGCCTCATTAACTCTTCTTCTGTCCATTATGGTACGATCCAACAGTCTAGTGGTGAACCATAAATTATTTTCTAGCCATTCAGAGTAGCAGTCTAATGGATATATCGTCTTCCAATGACTATATTGCTTCTCCATAGCGAAGTGTGATATGTCATTGTTTTGTTATCCTGGCGAAGCTCCAATTCTGCAAAGTTTCTTTTTGAGAGGTACCCTCTAGAACCTGTTGTGACTTATTTTTCCCCATGAGCTTCATCTCGGTGGTTCTTTTCCCATCTTGATTCTTATTTTCCTTGGGCATAGTCACTTCGCGCTGCTAAGATCCTTTCTTAGGATTCAGGTGTATCACTTATTCTTTATCTGGGGTAGAAATGTTAGCCTTTTGTATGTCTTCCGATGTTCCTGTAACTTTGATATTTGGGCTTCTAGTGTAAGGTAGCTTCGATCTATTCTCCTGTTCTTCAATCAACTATGCAATATTTCGGGTCATGAAATATTTTAACTCTTGTCTTTTATGTTCTAAGACTTCTTTTTCTTCCTTCTTTCTAGCTTGATATCTATCAATTCAAGATTTTCCTAGTAACATGGTAAACGGGGCGTTGTCTTCAATGAATTTAATAACCTCAAAGTCTTCCTTTGTCAAAGTTCCATTGACTGTCATAGGTATCTAAGCGATCTTTCCCCATAAAATCATCAGTTTTCCTCTGAATAGTCCTACTCCTCCTAATGAAGGGATCATAACAAGATTCCCAAGTTCTTTTTGGCATAATTTTTACTTGTGTCTCTTCATCAAGGACAGAGTCAATGTCGAAGTCTCCTATTCTTGCTTCAATGCATTCTTTTTCTTTGAAAATCTCTGATAGCCTAACATGTCGGTGATTATTCAAGGTGTCTTTCATCTGTAGCAATACCTTCTCTGATTCCTTCTGTGGTTCTACTATTTCTGGATCTTCCTTAGGGTTTTCTTCATTCAGATTCATTCTTTCAATCTTAGAAATCATTCTAGGGTAATCCAACACTTCATGGTCCAAAGCTTTGCAACATAGGCAACTAGATCTTCCACCAAGGAATTACTTAGCAAGATGTCCCGGTATTCTACAACTGTAACAAAGGGTTAACCCTCTCTTTCATTTAAATGTTCCCCAACTTCTTCTGCACTATGCACCAGGATCATGGTAGCTAATTTGAAAAAAATTCTTTCTAGGATCCTTCATCCATTTGTTAGTCCAACCATTTTTTCTATGCATAGGTATAACATATCTATCACTATTCTTATCAGATCTACTCATATCAAACCTTCTTTCATCTATCAGTGCCCCAGTTTTCAAACTAGGATAAACTCTATTAAACATACCTAGATCCATACCTTAGAAACAAAAAAAATTCACTTATCTTACTTCTACAGAGCATAAAGCCTCCAGATCTAAAACTTTTAACTACTCTTACCTTTATTAGAGCACAGAGCTTACATGTCTTACCTCTTTTAGTCAAGAATTCCCATTTTTACCTTTATCGGAGCACAAAGCATTCATATCTCCTTCCTTTTCTTCAGATCCATCCTCTTTTCTTTCAGGTCAGGCCTCTTTCTTTCATATTGGGCCTCTTTCTTTCAGATTGGGCCTGTTTCTTTCATATCGGGCCCCTTTATTTTAGATCGGCTACAATACTTCGCACTTGGGCACAAATCGTCGCATAAGACTTTCAAATTAACCCTTTTTGCACCAAGATTCTTCTTCTCAGTTCCCAACAATCACAACTTCAAGTCCCGACAACAGAACCATTTTTTGGCACAGGGGTAGACCTAGGGTTCAATGCTACAACAATGCACCAAAAAAACCCTAACTATCGACCCTTTCGACAACACCTGCGAAGAAGATGAAGTCTCACCCGAGGTAGAGGAAGGGGTGGTTGTAGGAATCAAGTGTATGCAACCTTAGCTAGGACACGGATCTGTGATTCCTTACTTAATATAGCACTCATCACTGCAATCCATAACCACTTCGCAGATACAACAGAGCTTTGCATCATTCACAATGAATATATTGTTTGATCACTTATCATCCATAGAGCATTCAGATCTAATAGGTCAAGCACTTAACATATACATGTGAATCAGACCTAACATTATACACATCATAATAACTAAGAATAAACATATATAACAGATCTATCTACTCATCTCAAAGCACTTAGCAAATAATCACATCAATGCATCAGAACAAGGCACAAAGCGGACAACATAGGATTTACGTGGTTCACCCCCACCCTGGGGCTACGACCACCAAATATTCTTCTTTATTATCGTCGGCCAATCGATTACAAGCATAGAGCCTTAGAAACCCTTACTATGCACATGACAGAAGATCTGCACAGCTCGCTATATCCTTCTTCCTTTCCTTTTAGCACAAAGCCTTCTATACCTTTACATAGGGAATTGCACTAAGCTCTGTAAGTCTATACGGAATGCACAAAAATCTTGATCAAATAGATCTCCCCTTGGCACTTAGCCTATATCACATAGATACAATATTCTTCTCTATTACTCCTCTCTTACATTTGCCTATCCTTCTATTTATACATACAAAATGGGCCTAAGCGTGGGTAAACCCACGGGCTGAAATCCCTTTCCCATTACATATTCCAAAAACCAAAAAAGGACCCAAAAGTGGGTCGAGATTTTTCAATCTCTGCTTCATATGGCGCTCTATCTTCAACAGGCTGTCAAAGTCCCAAAAACGATCAAATATGACCAAGTGTTCCGAAAACTTGGTCAAGCACCAACAATCATCTATCTAAGTACTGGTTAAAATGACTCTAGGTTTCCTCACCATAACAAACTGTATGTCTTCTTCTTTCTTGACTTCCTCCAGAATTTCCTTCCCACTCATGAGAAGTATAGTGTTTCTTGCTTATGTTTTCACTTTCTTGTCTTCGATTGGCATCAACATATGTGTCCTCCCATTCTTCTCTAAGGTGTATGTGTTCTTTCTCCCATCATGAACAACATTTTTGTCATATTTCCATGGTCTCCCCAACAAAATATGATAGACATCCATGGGAATAACATCACACAAGATCTCATCTCTATATCTTCCTATCTTAAATTCAACTAAACATTTTTTAGTGACAATCACTGGATGTCCTTTCTACAACCACGAGACTTTATATGGGCTCGGATGTGAAATTGTCTCCAATTCCAGCTTCTCCACCATTTCTGTGGATACCAGATTATCTGTGCTTCCACTATCCACTATCACCTTACATACCCTATCCTTGGTCTTGCAAGCAGTTGTAAACAGACTGTTTCTCTGGACTAGATTCTCTGCCTCTTTCTCTAGATTTCAAGAGAATTTTTGTCATCATTAAGGATCTTCTACCTTCTGCATCTTCTGCCTCAACATTTCACCTCTGTGCTTCTGAAATGTGATCTTCTCCTCCTCCATCTCTTTTTCTATCAGGACATTCAAAATATTTGTGTTCGATCTATCCAGAAACAAAACACTTTATCTCACCTCCTCTGCCTCTACCTCTTCCTCTTGCTCACGGAAAAGTGTTCTTATCAACATACTGTCATCCATGTGAACTTCCTCCTCTTTATGGGTGATTATGAGGTTTCTTTTCTTCATATTTAGGCTTCTGTATTCTATCCTGGGAAATTTCCTTGCCACTGCTCTGACTTCTACCTTTGCCCCTTTGGCCTTACTTTCGGGCCAATTTTCCGTCTTCCTTCAGAGAAATATGATAAGAATATTCCACATTTCTTATTTTCACCATGCTCATCTCATCCTGAATGTCATATCTCAGACCATTCATGTATCTGGCAACCTTTTCATCATCACTCTCACGATGACCTGCGCTGATGTTAAGTCGGTAAAATTCCTTAGTGTATTCCTTCACTGTCATCCCTTCCTGTCTCAAATTTTGCATTCTTCAAAACAGATTAATTTGATATTCCTTGGGTATAAACTTGGCTTTCATCTTTGAGACCATCCTATCCCAACATTTTATTCTTTGTTTTCCCTTGCAACACATATCAACCTGAAGTTCATTCCACCACAGTGATGCATGCCCTTTCAATCTAGTGACAACATGTTTTACTTTCCTATCTTCTTCGATATATTCATAATCGAAGTATTTATCCAGAGCTCTAAACCAATCTAGCAGCTCCTCGACATCTAATTTTCCTTCATACATCAGAATGTCCATTTTTTCTCTGGCCCCTATTCTTACAACAACTTTGAATATATGTTCTTCTACAGCGTATTTGGCTACAACTTCTTCTTCAGCCCTAGCCTCATTTTCACTTTTAGCTTCACTGACATCTCTTGTATTAGTAGTTCGTCTCTGTGTTGTCTCCATAGCATCTAATCGAGCATGAAGTTCTCTCATTTCCCTTTCCATGGCTCGATCGGGCATTGGTCTGTCTTGACGTCTTCTGGGTGGCATTGTTCAAATCTATTCCATGCAGAATTCAATTTACATATTTCCTTTTGTCTCCTCCTGCCTACAGAAAACAATTATTGTAAGCTCTGATACCACCTGGTGTAGCACCCCTACCTCATTAAGTTCTGCTTGACCTCCCGGTCTAAGGATCATTCTTAATCTCCTCTTGAGCCAAAATGGCTCTTCGATTCCCAATTTGAATCTTCACACTTGTAACCACAGGTCCTTCTTAAGAGCTATACCTGTAAAAAAAAGCACTAGGCACGAACTCTTACCCACGTGACCAGCCAATGTGATCACAACCTTTTCCCAAAAAGGTATTTCATGAACCACGATTTTAGGGGTATTGGCGTGATACAAACCCAACACTCCACATCCACAAAACCCCGAAACCCAATGTGGGACCTCTCCCTAGGACTAGATCTGATGGTCCCATGCCTTCTCCTCGATCGACGGCCACGATCGCATTGTGAATTCACATTTTGTTATATCGGGACTATTTGTGTAACACCAGCCAACTACTCCAACTCCTGACTCCCGAAATGCCGAGATCTAGAATCAAGAGATCAACGAATCTCGTTGATCCAGATCCAACAGATACTATTCCTCCTGGGCTTGTGAGAATTGAAAGGTTATCAACCTTATCCTTCCCTCTGACCTACTAGATACAACAATTCATGGAATTTCAGTATTCCTCACTATGAGAAATTCCACCGTTCGTTCATATTTTCAATGGCTCCAAGTCGAAGGGCTTGACGTCAATTATTCTAGGGTCAACCTCTGTGAGGTGACTTCAACCTTATGATTTTCTTTGAATCCCTCGAAGTCTTTATCCCTTTTGAGCTTGGCTTCTACTTGCAAACTCAATAATTCCAAGTGTTCTTTGTGCACACTCATTGCGACACTCACGATAACCTTTGGTTATCTGACGTATTCCTCTTCTGTGTACTCCTTGCAACAGAAATCCTTCAATCCCTCACTCAGGTTGGAAAAGTATAAGACTTATACCTTCCCATGCACTTCCTTGCATGGCTCTGTGCTATTCTCGCACTTCTACTTGTATGAGAACAACGATATCTCTCCTGATCTTTTTTGAGGTAAAACTCAGAACCTGTCAACGCACTCTTTGCAAATTTTCACTGCACTCCTTGCAGGAATTCTCAGGACAAGAAACAATTGAAACTCATTCTCTCCCTTTCAAAGACTTCATACATTAAATCATGAAATCATACATACACACAACATTGAAACAAAATGCATAACAAAGACTAGAGTTAACTGTAAACATACCATTCAATAGATGTAAACATAATTCATCACAACACGGCCATGGAATTTGGATCAAAGATTCCTTATATTAATCCATGTGAATCTGTACATGGGTTCTATATCATCAGCTATCTTCTTATACACTCTTTTGGAATCTCTGTTCTTTTATTCTCTTTCTCTACAACTCTCTAATTCTTACAATGAGAATAATAATACATTACAATACATATGAGGGATATTTCTATAGTTTTCCCTCCTACACTTTAAGCTATCTAATCGAAATAAAAGCTACAACTACTTTAGATTTAATACAATAAATGCCTCCAAAAAACAGATGAGAGCTACGCTCAAGATCTGCGTTACAACTCAAAACATAAATGTGAATGCATCCTTTCAAGATATTACATTAATGTCTTATCCTTTCAAATTCAAAACGCTTTCAAAATGTGTGCTGGTGCATATCCAGCTATCCTCCGCTCTT
>SNQJ01S0060070.1:32325-51333 GCA_010110895.2 Picea sitchensis | reverse complement strand
ACTACCAATTGCTACAACTAGATTATCCCAAGAGTCTGGAAAAGAACATAACAAAGTAATACACTTATCTTCTTATGTAATTGTAATATTAACAGAGACAATTTGACTTACTAGAGTATTAAAGGCATTTAGATGTTTTGTCACAGAATCTCCATCTTCTATCCTAAGATGATACATCTTATTTCAAGGAAACAACTTTTTTCCGAGGGACTTTGATTGATACAAATTCCATAACTTGTCCCATAGTTCCTTGGCTGTAGATTCTCCCGAGACATTCAACAACACTGAATCTACCAGGCAGAGTCAAATACTACTCCTTGATCTGATATCCAACTTCTCCCAATATTTCTTTGACATTGTTGGCCATTGGTTATGGAAGGAAGTGAAGATCAAGGAAGAAAATGTCAAACAAAAACTATGCAGGAGACAAAATGACTGTCACTGGGTCGAAGTAAGAAAAAGAGAAGAAAAGCTGGAGCGAAGTAAAAAAATTCAATCCATTGGATGAGGAGATTGGGGATGACAGATCAACAAGGAAGATGGACTGAGGACAACTCAGCAAGCAGAGAAAGCCACCATTGGATGCTTTGGAGCACCGCGCGAGAAGGAAGGAAAAATAGGCTTGTGAAGCCATGAAAAGGCAAGTCAAGTTGACCTAGGGTTTTAGACACCTAGGGTTTTGGGTAATTAGGGTTTTGACACCTAGGTTTCGACCTAAGGCTGTTGGTGAGGGACTATAATGTATAAATAGAGGTCGAGAGGACCTAGGTTGGGTCGGTACTAGTGTTGGGTATTGATACTAATTGTTGTTGGTTGAGAGATTATTGTACTGTGAGAGAGAGGAGTGTTTAGAGTGAGAGCCTTTGGGTATTGTAAGATCTTCAGCTGGGTGCGAAGATCAAGTCCTGCAGCTAGGTGCACAGGAAGGTGGGAGACAGAGAGAAGAAGGGAGAAGATCTACTGACTAAGAACGTAGATCAGAATTGTAAGCTTTATCTTAATATGTCATAAGCATAGTTATGTGGACATATCCCTAGAGAGAGGGTGAACCACAGATATTTTTTTTTGTATGTGTGATTAATGCTTTGATATTTGTCATTGTTATACTATGATTTGCATTATTGTGTTAGACCAGATTTATAGTTGTGTAGAGTAGATCTAGCTGATGAGAGATATATGAGTGTTGCATTATTGTTTTATTAGTTCCACTTAATATTCCCCTGGTTGTAGACATCTCTGTCCTGAAACCCCCCTCTTAGATGCTTCGGGTGAGACTACATCTGCTTTTCAGGTGTTTTCGAAAGGGCCAGTAGCTAGGGCTTGTTGGTGCACTCTTGGAGTGAACCCTGGGTCTGTCCCTGTGCCAACAAATGGTTATGTTGCTGAGACCAGAATATTTTTAATGGAATTTCAAGGTGGTTCCCATCGAAGACAAAGATTCAAAAGTGGATAGAGGATCAAGAGAGGGACTTCGTTGAAGCCCAAAATAAGAACCCTAAACTCATTACTAAAGATTGGCTACAAAGATACATCTTCACTGAAATTCATGAGATCTTCTTTGGAGGAATCCACTAGGAGTTGTTTGAGTGGTTGGCTAGGTTAGCCGATACCCAGTTCGAGATCAGATCTATACCTCCTATGGTTTGGACACCAACACTGATCCAAAAGTTCAAGAGAGTTGACAACGTTGTATCCAGAGCAGTAGATCATTGGTTTGATAGTAGCATTGGAGGGTATATCATTGAATTTGTCGTTGATAGGGTAGAATCATATAGACAAGCCGAGAGATAATTTTTCAAAGGACCCAGAGGAAAAATTTTGCACTTTCTGAAGCTAAGAATCAAGATGTTTTTGCATGAAAAGAACGTCTTGAAGATATAGTAGATTGGCTAGACCTAAAAAGGATAATGTTTAGAAATTCAGACGGTGACAGTGACACAGAAACTGGACATACCCGCAGTGGAAGAGTATTTAGAGGGGTTCACCTTGAGAACCTGTTTAAGAAAAACTATGGAGAAGAGGGTTTCTACAGTGGAGAAGAGGTAGATCTAACCGACGAAGAACATTCAGAACCCACCAGAATAGAAGAAGGGGAAGCTGAAGAACTTCGTCAAAGTGGGACAGAAACCTTAGGAGCTACACAGATTACTGAAGTAAGTAACATTAACGCTCCTGTTGTTTCAATATCAACAAGCAGTCAGAATGGCCAGAACCACCAGATTCTTCAGAGTGTTGTTATTAGAAACTCAACCTATACTCAGACACGAAGCCTAGGGAACTCTATGTTAGATGAGATGAGGCTCCCTATCTTCAGGGGAGATGGATTTGAGGATCCCGATCAACACTAATTCCTGTGTGAGGTCATATGGAATATTAAAAGTATTACTGATGAAGCCATCAAGAGAACCCAGTTCATCACTACACTAAGGGACCATGCACTAAGTTGGTACATGAAACTTGTCCAAGGACTGGCACAGCCTAAGCCACTGAACGAGATCAAGAATGTGTTGATTGCAGAGTTTAAGAAACCTAAGTCATAGTCACAATGTATTACAGAGATAAAAGAGATCAAACGAAAGGTAGCATAACCTGTTTGGGAATTCGAGCAGAGATTCAAGACCCTAACAGGCTGATTAACTTTTTAGATCCCCAATGAACAAAACAAAGAATGGTTCATTGCGGAGTTGTTACCACACATCAGAGTCCCTTTGATGCATCAGAAGATTGAATCGTAGGAAGAAGATTTGGAGATCTCTATGAAACTTGAATCAACACCTATGGGAGAATCTATCTTAGGCTGCATGAGCCATATCTTGAGCCAACTGACTAGTTTGTCTCTGCAACTCGAGGATATGAAGAAGGGCAAGGGGAAGGACAAAAGAGAAGATATATGGTGTGTAATATGTATATCCAAAGGTCATGATAAGGAACATTGTCCCTTATTTCATGAGTATTTGGCCTTAGGAGCGTCGATCCCCTTGAATCAAGTTAACCTGCCCTGGTGCGATGTATGTAGAAACAGGCATCGTCTAGGTGAGTGCTATTACATGCAGAAGTATGTTCATACACCCACAAACTTGTATTTCACATTCTGTAAATTAGTGGGGCATGATGATCGATATTGTAGAGCTTACGATATCATGCATGAGAGGTCGAGGGACATATACAAGATTCAAGGAGAAGTACAACAAAAAGGAAACACTCAGTAGTACAACTCTCTAGGGAGAGGAAAATTCAATCCTCGCGATGGATACAGAGAATGAGGAGGAGGAGGAGGTATGGGACGAGGTTGAGGAAAAATAATCTATTGTAACTGCACCCATCTAGGACACATGGCAAGGGATTGTGAGAATCCTTGCACAACCTGCAGTTATTGTAACTCTTTCAAGCATATCATAGAAGAATTCCCTATGTTGTTGGCTAAGCTTCAAGAAAGATGAGGACCCCAGCGAAACCCACAAGTGAAACTGATATATGAAAAACCACATGGAACATACCCTAGATTCGTTGTTATTACTCGAGGAGGCACTACTACAGGAGAAGTTAGAACATCCCAAAGAAATATCACAGAAGAGTCAGGTATCAGGAAAGTTGTGGAGAAGACTCAGGATTTTGATGCAAGGAAAGAAATTCAAATCTTTGAGGAAGAAAGACAGGATTTCAAAGGGGACCAAGGATCCTCATCTAAAACACGACCAGAAATAAAAGAGTATGGAATGCCTTAGGCATTTGATCAATCGGCTTCACCGAAAGAAAGAAATGAGGTAAGTAAACTCATCGAATTTTTGTACACTAGTCTTAAGTTAATTCGGGATGAGAATGTTGTGAAAGAGTTACATAACCTAATCAGGAAATATAGACCCCTTACTGAATAGGGAAGTACACTATATTGGTAAGAAGAGAAGAACAAACAAAGAATTACATTTGAATTCTAAAATAGGAGAGTATGATATAGACTATGTGGTCCTCGACTTAGGGTCGGAGGTCAATGTCATGACGAAGCAAACTTGGGTACTAATGGGAAAAACGAAGTTGATCTAATCCCCTATTAGGGTTAGAATGGCTAATCAACAAGTTGTCAGCCCATTTGGATGATTGGAGCATGTCCCTGTGGACATCGACGGAGTTAGGACCTTTGCAGATTTTGAGGTAATTGAAATTGTTGATGATAGTTTCCCTTACCCTGCACTGCTAAGAATTGATTGGGCCTTCGACAATTATACTATTGTTGATTTAAATAAAAGACGCATGACATTTGAAAGAGTTGGCCTTAGGGTCATTGCACCCTTAGATCCAAATGAGGGTCCACGATATACAGATCCCATCAAAGAAGAAGACCACACATATGAGTTGGAAAGCATATATAAATTAACAACCAGACAACAAGATTATATCAACCCTACTGTCGATGGAAATCTAAGTTGGTGAAGTGACATTGCATGTTCATTAGATTCAAAAGAAGTGTTGGAGAACTGGAAGAACCAGATGTATGAAGTATCCACAAGGAGATGTGCTCGACTAACCAGAGAAGTTCCCTGGATTGGTACAACAATAAGTAAATTTCCTACCTTTGATGGTTTGAACCCTATAGAAGCCTTCCTCTTAGATTTTGAAACAATTGTACCATCAAAATAGAGGCTATTGGCTATGGATGAGGCCATGAAAGATACACTAGAAAGATGGTGGGGGACGCACAAAATAAATATTACAGACTGGACACAATGTTGAACCTTGATGATAGCATAGTTCTCATCACAAGTAGGAAGTTGTGAAGTGAGGTACACAGGTCGAAGCTGCCCAAAGGATCATGTGCAAAGCTGTGAAGAAGCTTGGAGTGACATTCCTCGAGAAAAATGGGTACACAGATTCATTAACACGTTGGAAACGACCCCTATTAACTGGTACCTTCAAGCGGAGTTGTGCCTCATCACTGCAGATTGGGAAGGTATGCTTCAGAATTTTGTAACCACCTTTTTGTTTGAAAGTGAATTTGCTTCAGTAGATCAAGCACTACAGATTGTGAGGCAGAAAGTATTTAAGGAGGCATCTAGCCTCCCCTTGGATCAAGAAGAGGATGAATGGGTTGTGCCATTACATATATTACAAGGATGTTACAACATTAATGTCGACGCATATGATGATCCGAGGAAGGTAAACATTGCTAAGACAGAAGGCCACAGGGATGTGAAAGGACCAGGAGTTGAGCTTCCATTCATTGGACAATCGATCAAGATAAATAAAGTCAATATCAGGATAGAGGAGACACCTAATCTTGCCAATATCGAAGATTACTGGGGTACTGCTACCATTGAAAAAATTACAGAATTATTGCACAAGTATCAAGACTTGTTTCCGACCAAGTTCACTAATATGAAGGGTGTTACACATCAATATTACTCGATTTGATAAGTGTCGCATGTTCCTCACAACCGTTGCAAGTGTCACATGTTGTTCACAAGTGTTGCAAATGTCAAGCAAAGCATATTGCCATGATGAAGACACTAAGGAGACACTTAGAATACCTCAAACACCTGATTTGGAAGAAGGAGAATGGTCAACTGGAGTCAAGAATCTCTTACCACCTGAAAGGAGCTCTCAAACTAGGGTTTTGAGGGAAAGCGCTCCCCTATAACACCCTTAGGAGCACTAACGCTCCCCTACAAGGTGCTAGGGAGTGTTATAGCACCAAATCACCCCTCTGAAGGAGCGCTACACATATTTGAAGTGCTGGCGCTCCCCTTGAGCCTACTAGGGAGCGTTATAGCACCCTGATGCTCCTTTTGAGGGAGCGATGCCTAATCTGGGCAGTAGTTGATCTGTTGAGGAGAATAAGGGGAGGATCTTTCAAGTATTGAAGGCAGTTGCATTCAAATTCCTGGTTCAATCATGATCTTAGGAGAATATCCCTGATCTAAGGAGGGAATTCCTCAACCTACCATAAATATACCTCAAGAGGTTAAGCCTCTCTTAACCTATATAAGCAGGATCTATGATGGTGGAAAGGGAGGAAGAATTGCAAGCATGAAACCTATGATCTCATAGGAAACACACAGTGAACTGAAGGAGATTGATCAGTGAAGCTTCTATCATCCAGGTCGTGGATATTCTGAGCAAGGGTTAGACAAAGGGGACTTGACGAAGCTGTCGCATTCGCATCTATGATAGTAAGTTACTGTTGTCATTGTTCTCATTAATATGACATGCTTGGCCTGTTTCTTTCTAGTTTTTGTTTGATCTTACATGAAATTATCTCTGATAGATAGATATATTTTCAAGCTAATATCAATAGAGTAGGAAGTGGTCATACTATTGTTTTCTACAGGTCTCATCGAGGAGAAAAAGATTGGAGCTCAACTCGGAGCGTGCAGGGACAAACGTCGGTAAAGAGGTACTTCTATTCTCCTTCCTCCTCATGCATTAGTTTGTATAGATCTGAAAGGAAGTCATTTTCCACGTTAAGCGTCTTCTATCTTAAGAGTTAAGAGTCTAGATCTCAAGAGGTGATCTACCTGTCCGCAGGGAGATTTTCCTTCAACAGAAACTGGTGACTCCATTGGGGATGTCTCAAATCGAAACTTTTTGTTTTGATTTCTCCTCATAGACCTTGTCTTACCTCTTGATTGTTTTTAGACCTGGTTCACCCCTTTTTGATTGATTTCATGAGCTAATTGACTCCCTACCCCATCATACTCAGCTTGATTGACAAGACTAGGCTATAATTTTTGGAATTTTTGACATTTTTAGGAGCTTTTTGAACCTGGCGCCCTTGTGGCTGTGTTGATAGAGCACCAACACTCCCTGAATGCCTTACACAGAGTGCTACAATGCCTGACACCCTTTACACCAGAGAGACAACCCTCTTTCAGCCAAAAACCTTTCCAATATTGCTTGTTCAGGGTCTAATCTCTGTGCCTCACTTGTTGAGCCTCTCTGTGAGTCAATGCCTCTTCCCATTCAACCTTGACATCCTCCCTTATGAGGAACAAACACCTTGTTGTTTATATTTTGTAGCCTTCTTCACTATTGTCGAGTTTTTCTGTTGTTTGGAGTCTGAAACCAATGCACTGTCTTTCTCTCCCCTTTGACTAAGCGAAAAACTCTGGTGAAGGACATCAGGAGCCTATAGATCTCTTCATTTGGTTTAGTTAAGGTCATTGTTCTTCGACATTTCTTTTGGTGTGAAGTTCTTGATTTTTCTTTGTTTTTTCTTCTCTTTTTGCTTCTTGTTTTTTATCACAACGAGAGGGTGTATTGTTTGTACAAAACCTGCTTGTGTTTGTCTGAAGTTCCTTGATCCAAAAGGATAATTGGCAGGAAAAGTGTTGCTTTGAATTGATCATTATTCACATACGAAAAATAAAGAGACATCTTCATGATTGATTTTTCATATTAGAAGGTATTTCAAAAAGTTTTAGCACCGCATCGGATTTGATTGAACAAAATTTGTTTGAGGACATTCCTTATTAGTGCCTGTTAGTGAAAAGAACTCTCTCTCTCTCCCTTAAATAGATGTTCATTGAAAAGAAATGAATTCTTATCATCTTTGATGCATTTTTGGGGACCGAGTCATCACTCCATCCGTTTCACTTCCGTGCACCCTTTCTGAGTAAAGAACAAATATAAAATGAACGCTAATTAAAAACTATCTAGAACATTTTCTTTTCTAGGATCCTCCACCAACAGTAGACTAGGACTAGTACTTTGGATTAGGCTGTGAGCATAACTCTCCAAAGTTCCAAAACAAACATTAGCATCCTGAGCTAGGGAGAGTCAAATCCAATTATCGTATAAGTCTGCCTAGGATCCCCCTCTCACACAGGGGTTACGCACAAGGTCGCATTTGGGAGAGCTACGGAGATTATCCCTCTGTGGCTTGACTAATTGTAGTGGTCAGATCGTATTATGGGGATCGCTTAAAGGTATACCCACAATTTTGAGTGGAAGCCTTTCAATTTTATTTTGGGCTAGATACCCTGCCCATACGTTCGGACCGGACTGTCGACTGTACCCGCCCAGGGGCTGACTGCGAATTGGTACCCTTAGTGGCCATAATATTTAGGGTCTTACACAAGGTGATAGTGAAGGGAAGTCTCATTGTACCTGGAGTAGACATTGGTCAAACTCACTCGAGCTCCTTGGAGGGTAAATCCACAATTACTGCATGGAAGCTTGCACCAGGGTGAAAGTCCGTTAAGCAGGTTGCCATTGTAACTGTTCCACAATATCCCCGCCCCTTCTTGACATGATCACGTGACGTTGGATTTCATCACCAACTAATATGGTCATCGAGAGAAGGTCCTTTTTTCTTGGTTGTGATTCTTAGATTCTATTAGCGTATGCTGTTTCTTCTCAGTAGTTGGCCATAGATCTTTTTCGCCGACTTTTTTTCACCAACATCGACCCTCCATGCCATTCGCGGAGGCTACAGGGACTTCCTCTAGAAAATATCGAAGGGAACACCCCTTTACCCCCCCATTCCATGGAGGAATCTCCTCAAAAGAGCGAGGTTCAAGACACTACAACTTCCCAAGAAGAAGTTCCCACTCCTTTAGAGAATTTTTGAATTGTTTTAGAGTCTCCGGAAGCTTTCCACATTCCGGAGGGATATGAGTGATGTGTTCTCCAACTAAATTCAATCGGTGAATTTGTCATCGTCAATCCTTCTGACATTCCGACTGGGTCTCATTCAAACCCTTTAGTCGATGACCCCTTTTGGACCACAGACATTGTTCAAAGTCCACCGCACATGGTGCAGGATCTTTATGGAACAAGAATAGGTGTCGATGCGCCTATCACCTACACCGTACCTTTAAACCATTTTACTGGTACTACCGCTTTTTCAGCCACATCGTCCGTTGGTCCGAACACATCGTACGTTGGCCCAAGGTCTACTTTTTCTCTCCAGATGGCCCATTCTACAATGGTCCCTCACATTCCGACTATTCCTGCCGGTAATGCGGTGGTTAGCCAAGCTGCAATTGGCACACCAGTAACACCCAGACCTTCATCATCACTCCCTTTTGGGTACATAGCACTGAATTTTTCCACTGCCACTACTACCCAAGTTACGCCGGGAAATTCCATACCTATCCAACAACCCGGAGGGACCAGTCTTCGTGGTCTTAATCCATTCAGCAGTACCGGTCAATCATTTACATCTGGTTCTCAAATTCTGGGAACTCTACCTCAAGCTGGGGGGCATCCTCCCACCAGAGGACAACTTCCATTTGGAGGGCACCCTCATGATGGGGGGTAGCCTCAATATGGAGCCTACCATCAACCATATGGACAAAATGTGTCTGCCACGTCTAATCCGTGGAATATCCCTTTTCCAAGAAACCCACAGTTCTCGAGGGGACACAATTCTCAAGCTCCACAACAACCTCCTTATGGACAAACACCAAATCCAACTTATAATCCTCAAAACCCATCCGGTTATCCTCTGCTCACACATGTTTCTCAAAACACCTCAAATATTATGTACCCTGGTCAACACCAACCTTACACAGGAGGTCCCACTAGTTACAATTATCCGCATAACCCAGTGTATGGCCCTACTGGTGTCCCTATGCCACACCAGTATTACCCACAGGTTAATCGAAAACTACCTTTCCTCGCAACTCTGGACCTTCCAGACTTGTCTCGATTAATGAATGATCCTATTTTTCATTCTCCGGTTTGGCCATCTATTCCAGCTAAACTTCCTTCCGATATTCCAAAATTCGACGAAAAGTCAGGAGAAGACCCAAACAACCACGTGGTGAATTTCCATTTGTGGTGTTCATCCAAATCCCTCATGGACGATTCCATACGTTTGCGTCTTTTCCAATGAACACTTACGAGTTCCACAACAAAGTGGTACATTGAACTACCACGTGATTCTTTTCACGATTTCAACTCCCTTGCCATGTCCTTCCTCACACACTTCCAACTACCCATTCAATACGAGACGGGTACCAAACTATTGACCTCCCTTCGTCAGACAACTTCCATACATATCTCTGATCATATTCATGAATGGAGACGACGACAAAGGCTAATCAAAGAGGTCATTCCTGACCAATTATTAGCGGAATGGTTCACTAAATCATTGTTACCCCAGATCGCTCGTGACATTGCCATGGGTGGTGTAGTCACCGAGGAAGAGGCTATTGCTCGGGCCCAGTACTTAGAATTGGTTTATTCATAGTCTGGTACTCAGTACGAGTTGATACCAAATGCTACCCGTGCCACTAACGATCCATCCAAACCATCGTCTACCTTGCATGCGGATGGAGTCATTGGCTCTGTCAAAACCCAATCTCCTTCCTAGTCGACTAGAACAACCCAGCGGTCTGCTCCAATGCCCGCTCCCAGTCTGACTGTACCCTCTTCTACCCCCCCTCAAACTCGGGTCTCTGAGGTGAATGCGGTCCAATCGACCCCTTCACAACAACCTAGGGGAAAGAAGAAAGCAAGAAATAAACCAAATAAAAACAACAACAATGAACAACCAAAAACTCAACTGTAAACCGCTGCTGCTGGAAAAAAACCACAACGAAAATCAAAATTCCCATGTCTCATTTGTGGCGACGATCACTACACTTGAGACTTTCCACATCGCGATGAAGTGGCCAAAATTTTTAAGGGAAATTCACAACCCGTTGTGCTCACTCAGCCTTTTCCACAACAACAATATTTGGTTTCTCAAACCGCCGCAAGGGGCAGTTCCAACCAATCCCATGATGAGGCCTTGACAAGTGCCCACATTTACATGTTTAACATGATTAATCTGACCACTCACTCTGCTACATATGACACACCGATTACACCTGATAAGCTGAAGACTACTAATAGTTCCGTACTAGACCCATTACCATCTTCAGTGAGTCCTCCGTCTGCTAGCCCTCTGTCTGGGCCACTTCAGATTGAGAAACCTTCATTTGACTCCATTTTATGTCCTCCTAAGAGCACTATCCAAAAATCTACCTTTAATCCTAGTTCACGGGCTGCCCAAAACTACAACATCGTTGAAGATTTGGCTCAAGCACCGTGTGATATGTCTACCTTGGAAGTTCTGCAACACTGTCCCAGCCAACGTAGAACGCTCTCAGCTTCCATCGACGCTTTCGATCCTGAGTCATCAAATAACCTCACGTTTAATGTGGATGATCATCAACACCGACTCTCTCACCAACTAGCTTTTCAGATCGATGTTGTTGTTCACAATCAACAAATCCACCGAACTATCTTGGATGAGGGAGCCTCTACTTGTGTCATGTCTTTAGCATGTTGGAAAGGCTTAAAATCACCTACCCTTAACAAATCCCCTACGATGTTATGCGTTTTCGATGGACAAGGTTTTCATCCTCACGGACTGTTACAATCCTTAGCCGTTCAGTTGGGCAGCAAAACCGTTACCGTTGATGTCGAGGTGGTCGATGCCCCCCTCGATTACAACCTACTACTTGGAAGAAGTTGGTTCTACGCTATGAATATCATCGCCTCATCAGTGTTTCGATGTGTACAATTCCCCCATCAAGGCAAAATTGTCACTATCGATCAACTCGATTTCTGTACACCCGACGCTCGTGCCCCTATCACCAACAACATTCCTTTTTTGGGAGACCACCCAGTTACGTATGAAAGCATTGGTGTTGGCTTATTGAAATATTCTAGCCTTATGGGTACCTTCCCTACACCACTTCCACCCACCGCGCACCATATTGCCACCATCAATATGATCTCTACTATGCCTTATCAATCTTTGGAATCATCTGATCCTTGGATTGTACCTAGTCCTATGGAATTCGATGTGCTCGGTGACACTATGCCACTTAGCCCAGCCGAGGCCACATACGTAGCTATTCAATCTGCCTCTCCCTCTCTGGACAACCCACATTTATTGGCACCTGATGCCTACTCGATTCTCTCATGGTTGGATTCCCTATCATCTGCAATCGATTACATTTCCCAAGTTTTTCCTTCCGATGAATCTATTATGGAAATTCTTAGCATTGACGACGTACCTTGGGATGATAACCATCATCGATCCTCTTTTCTTCCACCTTTGGAAGAAATTCACAAAGACATATGATTTTTCTTCCCTCCTGATGTTACCAATTCTCTGCAATCTCCCATCCTCACACAAGATACTCTCTCTGAGGGGAATATGGGTAACATCTCTACTACGATCGTTATTGATATTTCGATCAAAGAAGGTGTTGTGGAAAACATTAACCTTGGTGCTAATTGCACACCTGAAGAAGTGGTATCTTACACCGCTCTGTTTAAAGAATTCCGCGATGTCTTCTCTTGGAGATACGAGGAAATGCCAGGGATCGACCCTTCAATTGTCGTGCACGAAATCAAGACTTACCCTGGCGCGGAACCTGTTTGAGAAAAACTCCGCCCAATTCATCCCAAGAAAATCACAGCTATAAAGACAGAAGTTGAGAAACTTCTAAAATCTGGCTTTATCTATCCTGTCCCTTTGACAGAATGGGTCTCCAACCTTGTTCCGGTTGCCAAAAAACAAGGAACCATCCGTGTTTGTGTTGACTATCGGGATCTCAATAAAGCTTGTCCCAAGGACAACTACCCTACGCCCTTCATCGACCAAATCATTGATAATTGCGCTGGGAGCGTAATCTTCTCTTTCATGGATGGCTTCTTCAGGTATAACCAGATTGAAATTTTACCTGCTAATCAACATAAGACAACCTTTATCTTCCCATGGGGAAATTTCGCTTATCGAAAGCTACCTTTTGGTCTAAAAAATGTTGGTGCCACTTTCCAGCGGGCCATGTTGTACGCTTTCCATGATATCAAGCACATCGCAGAACCTTACCTCGATGACTTACCTGCCCACTCATCCAATAGATCCAATCATGTTGATCACTTACATGTTATTTTTCTTCGATGTCGGTTCTACCGTATCCGCTTGAACCCACATAAGTGCATTTTTGCTGTCAAATATGGTCGACTCCTCGGTTTTATTGTCTCTAAAGATGGGATTAGGGTGGACCCCTTAAAGATCAAGGCTATTCTGGCCTTACCCCCACCCACCAATCTAACCCAACTCCAAAGTTTGCAAGGAAAAGAAAACTTCCTTCACCGTTTCATCTGTAACTACGTTGAGATAACAAAAGGATTCATGCGCTTGCTACAGAAAAACACCCCTTTCATCTGGGATGACATCACTCAATGATCATTTGATGCTCTCAAGCATGCCTTGACCCACTCACCTTTGTTGTACCCTCCCGAGTATACAAAGGACTACATCCTTTACTTAGCCACCTCCACTTCCACTATTGTAATGGTGTTAGTTCAGGAGGACCCAAACAGTGAGGAACATGTGATCTATTACCTGAACAAGAGTCTATTTGGACCCGAGCTCCGATATTCACATGTAGAGAAATGAGATCTGGCAGCCGTCATCGTTGTCCAGAGATTCCGCCATTACATATTACTACGCACCACCACAGTGATTGCGGACTCAAACCCCATGTAACATGTCTTGACACGTCAAGTGCTTGGGGGAAAATACTCTAAATGGATCATCATCCTTCAGGAATTCGATCTTGAATTTACAAAGTCCAAAGCCAAAAAGTCCCTGGTGTTTGCGAAGCTTATCTGCAATCTCCCCCATTCTGATGAAGACATCGAACCTAGAGATTCTCTCCCTGATGAAACTCTTTTCCTCATTAGCACCTATGATCCTTGGTACAGAGACATCCTCCTTTACCTCCAAACCCAACGTTTTCAGGCTAACACTTCCCGTGAAGAGCGTCAATGTATTCGCCACCATTCTCATCGTTACCTTATCGTCGGTGACACCCTGTATCGCCGTGGTATTGATACTATCCTTCGACAATGTTTGATTCATGTAGAGGTTGAATGCGTTCTGAACGATTGTCACCTTGGCGCTTGTGGCGGTCACCTTTCTGGGATGGCCACAGCCCAAAAAATCCTACGTGCCGGCTATTTTTGGCCCTCGATTTTCAAATATTGTATCGAGGTAGTCAAAGAGTGCCCACCCTACCAAGTTTTTAACAACAAGGCACGAACCCACCCTACTATGTTGTACCCCATTATCACCATCGACCCCTTTGCCAAGTGGGGTATCGATTTCATGCAATGTAAGCCTACCTCAGTCGGGGGGCACGGTTATATAATCGTCGCTGTCGACTACTTTAAAAAATGGGTGGAGGCTATCCCTACCTTTCTGAATGATGGTCATACCACAACTCTGTTTCTTTTTAACCACATCATAACTTATTTTGGTGTACCATGCACCATTGTCACTGATCACGGTGCACACTTTAAGAACCAGATGATGAGTGAATTGCATGTCAAATTGGGTTTTCACCATGAAAACTCATCCCCATACTATCCTCAAGCCAACGGACAAGTTGAGGCCATCAACAAAGTCCTAAAAACCATGATTCAATGTATGGTAGGGGAAAACAAGATATCCTGGCATTTACAACTTTTCTCCGCTCTCTGGGCTTACCGCACTTCCATGAAAACCGCAACTGGATTTACTCCTTTCCAGTTGGTATATGGCATTGAATCCGTTTTACCAATCGAGTGTGAAATTCCATCTTTGAAACTCAAAGTAGAACTCCTACCCCATACTTTTTTCAAAGAAGAACGTTTCTTATATCTATCCAAACTGGACGAAACACGTCATGATGTTTCTCTCGTTAACGAGGAACATCAAAAATGGATTAAAACTCAATACGACAAATTTCTCTATCATAGGACTTTTGCAGAAGGAGACTTAGTCCTCGTCTATGACCAGGCTCATGACAAATTGGGGACAGGTAAGTTAGAACCTCTGTGGCATGGCCCTTACATTGTGAAATGTGTCCTACACAGAGGCACCTATGAGTTAGTCGATTATGATGGAATTTCCCTAGGAGAGTCCCAGAATGGGCTTTACCTTAAAAAGTACTATGCCTAGATCACCTAGCATGTGTACATTGTACATTATTATATTTTAGTTTGGTGTGTCTATTTCTTTCACGTGCTCGAGTCTTTACCTTTGCCACTCATAACTGTGCCTTGTGTTTTCATGCGCAGATGACCTCTTCCTTTCCTATCTTTTTCGGGTTTGTGGATGGTGCTAGTCGACATACCCAGAACATTGCTTCGGTAGCATGGGTTATTTACCAATTTAACAAGGTGGTGAGTTCAAGAGGTATTTTCTTAGGACCAGCGACTAATAACATGGAAAAATATCATGCTGTCATCGGAATCTTGACCCAAGCCTCCTCCCTATGTATCTCTTGTATCATTGTTAACCTAGACTCCCAACTCGTGTTCTATCAACTCAATCGTATCTACACTATCTGTAATCCTATCCTGCTACGTCTCCACCTACAAGTTCATCGTCTTGAATGAATGTTTGATTATATCGAATACAGACATATTCCAAGAGAACTTAACAATGTTTCGGATTCGTTAGCTAATTACATTATGGATCGATACCTCGCCCATAGATAAGATTTCATAAAGGAAATCAAAATTGTACATCACATGTAAATTAAAACACATCACATTAAAGACATCATCATGTACAAATCATTTGGCACTGTAAAAACTCAGAATTGTATATATATACATAGCGTGACTGAAATGTTTTGATTACATCAAAAAGTATTTAGAAGAGCAAAATGTTGGGTCTTTACACCCATACAACATCGCCTGACAAGGCATACAAAAATACAATCACCAGAGAGACTCTAATATCCCTTCACTACATTGTGTTGAGAGTAACATATCACTGCACGCACTACGCGTCTCAGTAGAGAATTGACATTCTCTAGCACTCCCACAGTGTGCCTCTGCAGATGTAAAGGAACTTCTCCCCTCCGTAGAGGAGGAATGCCCATCGTGAGGCCTTGGAGGTTTCTTTCAACCTCCCGAAGACCTATCACTGGTGCTCCCCGATCTGCTGCAACCGGAGCACCCCCACGATGTCCTGGTATCGGTATATCAGCCAGGCGCATTGCTCCCTTGTCTGCATGTTGAAAACAATACATCTTTTAAAAACTCTTCTACATACCCCAAAAAAATGTATATATACATTAAAAACTTAAAAACAAAAACTAGACAAGGTGTTTCTTAGTCTCTCACCTGACGCATCCCAATCTTCCCCCGTAGGTAGAATCAAATCCATGCTCCCGCGAAAATCCACCTCAGCATACGGGAAGTCTTCTATCCAGATATACTGTCGTCTCAGCCAAGCAAATAAGTCATCGGTAAAATGGAACTTTGACTCTGATACTAGCCTCGGAGACAGACTAGTCCACCTCTCCGTCCGTGGTTCATCCACTGGTCGCACTGCCTGTGCTATTTGAGGCTGCATCTGGGGGATGCGCTCTAAGAAAAACGAGACCAAGAAAGAGTCGTATCCGAACTGTTTATGTCCCATCCTACACCGTGAAACCTGTTCCTTCACATTCTGAAGGAACCTTGCACTACAGTTAAACAGTGTTGGTTCCAAACACTGTACACCATAAGCTACCTGTGATCTCGACGCCAGATGTGCGCTAGTGCTTCCCGTCATGCTCATGATGGAAAACAAAATAGACCGAAGGGGTAACTCTCAGATATCCTTGATAGGGATCCTACCCCCCACCAGTCTTGTTCCTGGGACACAGTGACGTGCCAGATACACGCCCACTTGCTCGGGAAGTGCCCTCTGTCCGAAAAAGGATATAGGAACCCCTCTTTTCGAGAGGCTAGTTAAGAAATATATGTCTTCCAACTCGATGGTTAGAAGCTGTGTTCGGATCTAGAATCCTTACTCCGTGACATCCCATAAGTTGATCATGTGCTCAAGCAATAAAATATCCTTCTTCATTTTTTGCAATTTGAAGAATTTCAATAAGCCACAAGATCTCAATGCGGCTCGTGTGCGAGGACTTCGTAAAGCAGCCAAGTCATAAATCTCATGCTCTCGTTCTTTCCACTCGATCATGGTCACCGAAATCAACTGCAAACGAAAAACAAATAATTTCATTATTCAATTTTTTGGCAATTTCGACAATTTCTTAAAACAATTTAAAAACATGAAATCTAATGCCCACATTGTTCAAAAATACCATGCCCTCTTTTATAATCATCACACCCTCTCTTTACCATTCAATAATCATCAAGCAACAATGAAACGTTTTTAATTAAGATGATGTCCATAACGGCTGCGTGGGTGCATTTTTTGAGTTTTTTATGGCTTCTTTAATGAAAACAACCCATCCACCCAAGTGTCAAGGCGTTGGCATATTGGCTATCACTTTCTAAAACGTTTTTGCACAAAGAATGTCTTACTCCCATCATTTTTAATAGAGGCCGATTTGATCTTTTTGGAGCGACCTAGGGCTTCATTTTTTAAATTAAATGTTGTTATGAAAATGAATATTAAACCATGTAAGTGAAAGAAGGAGAGATGAAGATCTACCTAGTCGAAACGGCCAGAGAAATGGTCAACCGTAGCTCCAGTATCAAGCGAAACAAGATCCACCTCCAAAGTGAGAATCTCCACTACTACAAATCCTTATGCAAAATGAAATGGTAAATGAAGTTTTTCCTGTATTACTATTTATAAACTTTCATTTTTACAAGGTATAGTTATTTATGGGTTTATTTGACAATATAATGGCTTCACTAAACCACTAGATTGTAGTATTGACATCGCAGGTTTCCAAGCAGTTCTGATCATTTGTTTACCTTGTCACATCCATGAGCATAGTCTTAGTTCGTTTTCAAGCTCGAAAATATGAGAAAGCACCGGGTAGACTTTTATCTCTTTTTTGGACCCGCATGGACACATGAAAAAGGAACCCATTGGAGTCATCTTTAAACTCTTTTCAGACTCTCTAAATATGAAAATATCGTCGAGTGACCTTGCTTCCTTTCACACTCGTTAAAAGGTTCGAAAGGGCATCTTTATAGCGATAGTTTATCTCTTTTTCGGTCTCGTTAGACTACTGTACGAAAAATGAACTGAGAGAGTTCTCTTTTAAGTGTTTTTCCAGACTCTATAATCATGAAAAACCTTCGAGTTTTCTGTCTTTGGACTCGCTAAAACACACATCGACAGGTCCATATGGGACCGAACCCTTACTTCTTCCAGTTTGTTAAACAAAGGAAGAGGAACTTACCGAAGGTGAGTTATATCGAGCATGTGTTATCCTCCTCAAGCTCATTAAATAAAAAGGAGGTACTCGTCTATCTGGATGGGGGAAAATTTGAAAAAAGCAAGCCAAGCAGTCTCTTGAGAACATTACCAAATAATTCTTAGAGTCTCCCTTGAACACGACACTTTGTCATTTGCACGCATTATAATCCGCTGAACCTCTGCAATGAGCCAATCCTTTGAGTTTTTTTCACTCCTTTGGGTCACCTGACGTAAGTCACAGCGTTCACTGCATTATCAAGTTTTGGTCCATGTCATGTTTTTGCTATTGTGCCTCAGTGTTCAAGGGAAGTATCCGCCTCTAGAGTCAGCCATCCCAAATATCTTGTCTCAAAACCCATGTCAGTCCATGTTCATTTGATCTACCAATTACATCTCTATGTCCGTTTCATGTCATTGATGGGGGATACATCAAGGCCCTCCTTCGATGAGCTTATTCTTGTCGACCTCAACACATTATCCAGGATTTAGGCTTAGAAACCAGTTAGTACTTTGGGACCTGCATGCCTCAATGGCAGGCCTCCTCACATTCGACAGTAGGTTTACATCATTGAACTCTGATTAGATGATTCCATGGATGTTCGACTCCATCTCATCCATTCACATTCGTTGGAATGTACTAGGGTACCTTGGGAATCATTGACATTAATGGTGATCGCCCTCGCGCATGTTAACGATTTACACCATTGACCGGTAATCAAGTGGTTTCTGTCATGTTCGACATCAGGACATATATTCACATGGTTAGATTCGTACCACATCGGGATCAGTAAGAAGACCTTGGGTTGAGTGATCACTTTGATATATGCTTTTCCTAGGTTGTG
>SNQJ01S0060070.1:13791-29193 GCA_010110895.2 Picea sitchensis | reverse complement strand
TGATCTATCAAGACTGAGCCAAACCCTCAACAACAAAGGCGTCCCTCTGAAGCCAAAAATGAGCTCTGATACCACATGTAAGTTTTAAACCTGTGAAGTAAAGAAATGCATATAGATTCTTAAGCAAAACAAAAATTAATCAATGGCTCATACACATAGTACACAGAGATTTATACCAGAAACCCTTAATTGGGAGAAAACCTTTCAACTCTTCATTGTCTTAATTTCACCATTCACCATACAATATATATAAAATATTTTTAGGTATTCCTTAGATACCAAAACCCTAATCCATTAATCTGGTATTAATTTAGAAAACCGCTAAAAATAGAAAATACCACCCCCCCAAAAAAATTTGGGGCATTGCCCCAAACGCTGATCGTAACCAGGGGGGCATACCTAGCCCCCCCTAGAACCCCCCTAGGAAGAACCTGGTGCACACGACACAAACATCACTACTAGAGGGATCGTCAGATGCAGTTGTTGAATCTGATGCACCCACACACACACCAGTGATGATTTTAGGGGCTAAATTTCGCTCATGGGCTAATTTTCCATGGTGTTTCAAAAAAAGAGATTCACTATTTTAAAAATAATTCGCCCAAATTCTATAGGATAAAATTATTTTACCTCAAAAATAGCCAAAATTTTATAAAATCTATATAAAATCCTTAGAAATTTGAATATTTTTACAAAAATATCGCCAGTCATTTATAGTTGGCATATGAAGGATTTGTAAGATTCGCCAAGGTTTCTACATTTTAAAATAAATTTCCATCCTTAAAATCATCCCTAACACACACATGCAAAGAATATAACACATACCCAACAAAAACAAGAAGGGTAAAGGGGTTAAAAGGTTGCTAACAATGATAGAGAGGGAAAAACTGAGAAGAGGAAGGTGAATTTTCCTTGTAATCTTTTCATTGACCACCACTTAACCCACCTATGCCCTGGGCTTGTGGAAGCCCAGAAGCTGATAGCACAACACCAACATGTTGTGTTAACAAACTATTTTCCACAAGGGTAAAATATGGCTCAGGATTCTACATCCATGAGCACACCCAAGGGCAGTCAAGGACCCCCCACTCCTAATTCTAACAACCCAACCACAAACATTTACATCATGAATGTTGATGCTCATTTATCAACCAGGACTCGTGAAAATGGTATGCCAAAATATGTTGAGAAGGGAAAAGAGGCCTCCAACCCATTGACTCCTCTTCGAATTGAGAATATAGTGGGAGAAACAATGACTCACATCCATAAAGGTGATTTTGAGAAGTCTTTCCATAACCAAAATGCGAGGGCTGCTCAAAATTACTCTTACGTGGAGGATCTAGAATAGACCCATGTTATGAGGAAAATATCTCTATGGATAGGGTAAACCACAACATACGAAAATGACTGCAAAAGTCAACTCTATTCTCAAGTATGCTATATAAACAAATATGCTAGCAAGACAAGATAAAATTCATACCTCCTCCAGACATTTGATGAAGTTCACCGTTGAGCACTTGACCCAAAGAAATATACCTACAACTAGTACTCAACAACCAAGAATAGCAAGCATATGGTGATAATATATGATGTTAGCACATTCAATAGCATAATCCATTAATACACATAATAAATACGCCCATGGAATAATAATTCAAATATTTTCAAGATATCAACTGGATGAGAAACGAGTATTTCTATTAATATATGATCAACATAAATGAAAAAGTTGCATACTTCCATGTCGGCACAGTTCGAAACTGAGAAACTAAGTTCCTACCAGCTGGGCCTCCACCAATTCAATCCTCCACCAAAGGCAAGCTCATAAAAGAGAGACAATGAAGTTCTTAATCAATAAGGGAAGAGCTTGGGGGCTGAACACTATGTTCAGAATTAAAGGACAAAGGGATGCAGACTCAATATGAAGTGAATAATTGGCCCATTTATAGCCTTCAAATGGAACTGAAGGGTGGAGTTGGAACGTTTCCAATATATGGAAGGTCAAGGATCATTGATCTCATGTCTTGACATGGAAAACCAACACCATTTTTCATTTTTGGGAACAAATCCCGATGTACACGAGCTATAGTGGCGCAACCTATGTATTTGCATGCTATATAGTAGGCAAGGTCTGTACATGTGGAAAAAATGTATTTTTTAGCTCTGGGATTTGGAAAAAGGGATGAAAAGTATACATAGGGAAATGGAAAAAGGACCTTTGTGCAAGATTTCATAGGGTGAGGAAAATCTTGCTATAACATATGTCCCCCTAATGTGTGAGGTCAAAGGAGTATCTGCAATGGATGAAATACATTATAAAACCTAGAAGTGGAGTGATGGGGAACCAGCTGGAAGAACTAGTTGATCATTACATTCTGTACTGACTTTGCATACATGGTTGTCAATTTGAATTGAACTGTAGATCCATGTGAAAATATACCAAACAACTGTCTGTGGCCATGAATAGGCAAATACAAATGTGGTTACATGCCATAGACTGTCATAGTCACAAACAAGACCCAGTAGAACTAGTCTCAAAATAAATATGAAGATATCTGTATACAATGGAGTACAATATGATCTCCCATGATCACTGAAGTCATATAGGTACTATTCCAATGAAAAGGAATCAACAACTCAGGAAAGTTGTGGCCACATACTGATGTCTTCAAGTCTTCTGCACAATCTTCCAAAGGTGCAAGACTGCAAGTCTACATCATGTGAATAAAGGAGTTGAGGTCAAACAAAATGAGACATCATTTGATTACCGGTCATTGAGGTATATCATTAACAAATGTGAGATAGCCTATTGATGATGAAAGTAGGTATCAAGGCACCAAGTACATTCTTACAAGTGTGAATAAATGAGTCAGGGTCGAACACTTGAAGAATCCATTGATCATGAGACATTGATGTATTCCCAACTGTCGATGGTGAGAGAACCTGCCACTAATGACTGCAAGTCTCAAGGTACTCATAGGACTCTAGGTCTCATTTCCATAATAGATGCGATGAAGTTGATGGAAGGAGACCTGCTGAAAGGAGAGCATTAAGGAATATCTCAACATTCAACATGAGGTACAAAAAAGGAGCTTCATGATTTGGATGAAATCGGATGAAGAACATGTTCACAAACCAATGAACTTGTGTGTCTTTTGTGTGTGCCAAGTGCAAGAGGTACATGAAAAAGACCCTCTGAATAGAATTCAGTGAGGAAAACTGCTGACAAAGGCGAGGAAACCACCAATAAGGATAATGGCATCCAAGACACTACACGAATCCCAATGTGTGAATAGATGTCTTTCTGTCGAACACAAGGGAAACCACCCAGTCAATGATGAATGATGAAATGTCAACTGCTAGGTTAAAGTTTACCTACCAATGATGAAAGTAGGACCAGGGTGCATAATAGGACTACAACATCATGTGATTCTGAGACAAACTGAGGTTATGGTCGACACGGGTTGATATACTTCCTTTGAACAAGATCATGAGATATATGGAAGACTCTGACAACATAGATGTTACACATTATTTTGGTAACTCTGATGATGACCCTACAGGCATGTGTTCAGGCTCTCAAAACAATCTTTTACATGAGAAAAATGACTAAGTTCTTCCCTTACAAGGCATATTTTTAAAATGACATTGCAAGTAGATAGTGGTACACAGGGTGGAAATCCTTGATTTCCATAGGCTTCTCTATGCCTGGCTCATGGGATTTATGCATGCTGCTATATAGGTAGGGTGCAACGACATTTGAAGTTAAGGAAAGGAAGAAGTTTCACGAAGTATATAGAAGGACAATATTCTAGAATGTGAGGTGTCGTCCGTATGGTTTTGATCTTACTAACTTCTCTGATTTGGTGGGATCATCCTCATCCTTGTAACCACTTCAGCTTCTCCTATATAATGATGGGTTTCTCATGGAAAAGGTCAAGCAAGATTGAGCAAAGAACTTCTGAAAGAATAGGTTGAAGGCTGTGTGAAGGATCCTATTACAACTGATGCTTGAGGCCTCCATTTGTCCATCAAACTTTTGTGGACCATATTCATACAAATTCAGAGCAAGTGTATGTGTGTGTTGGAACAAAGGACCACCGAAAGGGAACTTGCGACATCAAGGTAATTTGGTTGTATCTTCCACTTTTACTTAATATGATATGGTGACATGTTTCTTTCCCACAAAATAATTAATGTTTTATTAGATGACTCCTTAATCACATGTTTAGGTCTCCATTGAATCTACAATTGTTGCATTCACTTTGGTTGGTTTGTGTCATTGCAGGTCTGATCTCACAAGAGCACCAGAGAGAAGTAGGGACACCAGAGATATAAGGAAGCAATATCTAAAGGTATGTCATCTATCACTTCTCTAGTAGTAAATTCAATGGTAGCAACTTAGGGAAAGTGTCATGTCCTGTCTTGTTTTTTTCTAGATCCAGGTGGATATAGGGAGATTAGTTTATGTCCGCATTCACCGATTTATCCAATAACAAAATTGGTGATTCCACTGGGGAAATAGTTTGATTGGGGTTTTTTGTTGGCCATTTTCTTTTAACCTATGATTTTTACTTGAAAACAGTCTCTGAGTCTGTGGGAGATCCACTCAGACTCTATGGATTTGAAAGTTCACTTAGATACTTTACCCTCTTCTCAAAATTTCTTGATTTAAAGACACTTCCTCACTATACGCTATACATAGCCTGCAGAAACCTTCAATTTCCGTGCCCTAGTTGTTTGATTCAGTGCAAAATTTCCGCACCCTATCTATTTCTGGCTTGCAGAAACTCTTGATTTCCGCACTGTAATGTGCTATTAGGCTGCGGCAGTGCCTATGAAATTTTTTGAGATGGGTTTTAGCCTCAGTTGATCCCAGTTTTTCTTTGATTAGCTGGGAGGGACTTTTGATGTCAACCCTTGACTTTTTTCTAGAAGTTTAACTTGTTGTTGATTGGTTTCAGAGATCGAATACCTCTTCTTCTTCTTCTTTTTTTCTTTTTTTGGTTTTTTGTCTTTGATTTTTATTGATAAGGATATAATATCTGAGCTTGTATCTGAGTGCTTGTTCAATTAAAAGTCTTTGATTGAATTCAAAATTTTGGATTGATTACGTGTTTTGGATTGCTTAATGATTAGGAAGTCATTTTTCATTTACAATTGAAGGAACACTTTCTTGCCATTTTTTAATTTTATCTCCATTGAGAGTTTGATTTGGGTGCTTGTTGAGTGTATAATTTTTCTTACATTACTTGTCTTTTCTTCATCATGCCCCTAATCTGGTTTTAGGAAGGAAGAATTTAAAGTCACTTACTCTTTCAAGTAATCATATATAAGGAAAATTTATTGCATCCAAAAGAAGAGAACATTGAGAAACTACATTGTTTTTTGGTTGTTTGCATCTATGTCCATTTAAGAAAAAGAAAGTATATATTGTAGCTTACATCATTCCATAAATACCTTCTCCCTGCTGTAGATAGAGTTCATTCAATGAAAATTTGCATCATTCATTTATATTTGCATATTATTGGGTCAAGGTCCTACACAACATTGGTTTCATTCTTGTCTCCCTCTTGAGTAACAACAACTCTTAAAAAAAATTGCGAAATCTAAAAATCAATTAGTAACTTTTATTTTCTAGGGCTCTTTTACACCAACATTAGCTAGGCTAGATCTTTGGAATAGGTTGTGAGACACACTCTCCAAAGCACAAAACACACAACAGTATCTTGTGATAGGGAGTGTTTAATTCCATTTGCAACATTTTGTCTTGGGAAGCCCTTCTCACACAAGGGTCAAACTTGAGGTCGCATTAAGATTGGCAGAGTTACTCACCCTGCTTTGTTGATCTCAGTGTAGAGATTGCACATATTATGGGGGTCTCTAGAATTTATACCCACAATGATGAGTGGAATCCTCTCAAGTTGATTTTGGGCTAGATACCCTGCCTTTGCACGTGGATCGAACTGTCAATTGTTTCCCCAGGCATCACTGTTGTTCATGGTAGCCTTAGTTGCCTATATTCTTAGGGTATTACATGAGGAGACTGTGGAGGGGAAAGTCTTCACGGTACCTAGAATTGACGTTGGCAAGACTCACTTGGGATCCTTGGAGGGTATACCCATGATTATGTGTGGGAGCTTGCACCAAGGTGTAAGTCTATTAAGCAGGTCGTCAACGTAACTTTTCCACCCGGTTTGTCCTAGCCCCTTCTTGTCTTGACTTTGCGACGTTGGATTTCTCACCAACTAGTGACTTCGAAATAAGAAGGTTTTGTTTTCTTGGTTTGATTCCTAGATTTTATTAGTGAGTGTTGTTTGTTTTCATAATTGGCCATAGATTTTTTTTGTAAAATGTTTGGCTCAACCAACATTGACCCTCCACTCTGTTCACGTAGAATGAAAGGACTACCTCCGGAAGATCCATAAGTTTTCGAGCCCTTTCTTCCTAACACACAGGAGGGCTCTCCTCAACAGAGTGAGGTCCAGGACAATATACCATGTCAAGAGGAAAGAACTGATTCTCTAGACAATTATCGAATTGTTTTTTATTCTCTAGATGCTTTCTGAATACCACCTGGATACGAGAGACATATTATCTCACTGAATTCCTCCAGAGAACTTGTTGTTGACACTTATGGAATACCAACCGGACCTATTACTGGCCCGGAAAGTGTAGATCCTTTTTGGACCACTGACATATTTCGAACCTCAGCTATAGTGTGAGACCGTTACAGCTTGGGTGTAGGTTTTGATATACCTGTCATCTCTGAACTACCTGAGAAGTCTGCTACTTATATGATACCTCTAGATCACTTTAATAGAACGACTTGTTATATTTTTGTGGGTTCATACACATAGTTTGTTGTTCATAGCTTGACCATCCCTCTTCATATGGCCCATTCTAAAATGGTCCCAAACGCTACGACTATTCCCATTAGGAATATGGTGGTTACCCAAGCTCCCATCGGTACACCACTTTCATCTAGACCTGTCCCATCCCTTCCTCATGGGTACCATGCTTTAAATACTTCCATACCCATTCCTACCTAAGTTTCGTTCAGAGTTTCTGGAATTTTTACCCCTCCTGGATACAATGTTGTTGTTGGTTTCATTCTGACACCTTCCCAGGTCCCCTCTGGAGGGTCTTATCTGCCTTTTATGGGAGGATTCAACCCGAGTTTCTCCAATCCTATTGGAGGCTCTACTCCATAATTCACTTTTGGTTTTCAGATTCTCGTTGGAGGACAATATAACACTGGGGGGGAAACTCAATTTGGAGGTCACAACCAAATTTGAACACAACCCCCACTTGGAAGTCCTACCCCACCTTATGGAAAGAAAATTCCAAGATCGTTAGCCCAATATTAGAACCTTCTCATCCAGGGAAATCCACAATCATCTAGGGGGAAACAACCTCAAGTTATCTCTTTCATACCCCCTAGTTCGGGCCAGTCATATCTCATTTCTTCCAATCCCATTTGGGGTTCGAATATTCAATCTAGTGTCCCTTTCCAGGGGAACATCCCTAATTAGCACAAACCTATGGGATACATGCCTCCACATTCATGTCTAAATCTGTTAGGACCTTCATCTCACATGCAGACTGCTTACGGTCCTACTGGTATACCGACAGGACTTCCTCCCCAAAGTCACCAGTATCCTCATGTGAATAGACAGTTACCCTTCTGAGCCACTTTGGATCTTCCTGACTTATCTAGAATCTTGAATGAACCCATCCTACATTCTCCCCATTGGTCCGTTATACCGTCCAATATACCATCCGACATTCCAAAATTTGATGGTATGACGAGAGAATATCCAAACAACCATGTCATGACTTTTCACCTTTGGTGTTCGTCCAACTCTTTGATGGACGATTCCATTCGGTTACGACTCTTCCAACGAACTCTTACAGGTTCGGATGCAAAGTGGTATATAGAATTACCACGATGCTTCTTCACCGACTTTAATACCCTAGCCATGGCTTTCCTCACACACTACCAGTTGCCAACCCGTTATGAAATGGGAACCGATATTTTAAGTTCCTTCAAGCAAAATAAGGCCACTCATATCTCCGATCACATTCATGAATGGAGACAAAGACAACATTTGATCAAACTCGATCTTCCCGATTAGTTATTGGCAGAATGGTTCACGAAATCCTTCATGAATAAAATCTCTCGTGACATTTCCATGGGTGTATTTATCATGGAAGAAAAGGCGATCAGTCACACTCAGTACCTCGACCTTGTTTATTCACAAACAAATACTCTTTATGATTTTCTCCCTGATGCAACTCGTCCTTCTTCCACCATTACCTCAACTACCCCTGCTGCTTCTCATGCGACTGAGGGTGTGATTGGAACCTTCCATGCTCAACCTCAATCTGCACAAGCCTCTCCCACCAATCCCAAGTCAACTACTTCTAATGTTCAAAATGCTCCATATCCTACTCCTTCCATAGACAAAACCTCTAAGGTGAACTCCGTTCAATCTACCCCTGCTAGAAAAAATAAATCTAAAAAATGGAAGGGTAAGAATAAGGAGGATAAAAATAACCTGCAGTCTGAGAAAGCCAAAACGCAACTTGTTGATGATAAGGATAAGCACAAACCCTGATACCCTTGCATTATCTATGGTGATGATCACTACATGAAATATTGTCCAAGATGGGCCGAGGTCACTAAGTTTCTTCAAGGGACCACAAAACCTCCCACACTTTTCGTTTTGTCCCAACCTTTCCCTTCCCAAAAGCAGGCCCAATTGGTCATTCACAACCAATCCTCTCCCTCCACTACTTCTTATGTACTTATGTGCACAGGTGATTCAAAAAAAGAATGACTTTACACTTACCACTCGGGCCAAAGATTACTCTTCCTTAAAGGAGAAAGTTGATGATACACCACCTCAGTTGGTTCAACAACCTCCCTCAACTTCACCTCCCAACAATCCTCTTCATATCGAATGACCAAGTCTTGATACAGTTCTTTGTCCTCCCCCAAAGGGTGTTTCTCGAAAGTATTCCTTCAACCCTTATGCATGTGTTACTTAGAACTATAGTATTGTAGAAGATTTGGCACAAGCACCTTCCGCGGTGTCATCTTTCAAAGTCCTTCAAAGTTGTCCCTCTCAATGGAAGGAATTGTTAAAATATATTGGTGGAATTGACCCTACGAATACGAATTTGATAATTTTTTACTTGGAGGATCACATTCCAAGGCTACCCCCTCAACTCGCATTTCAGAAACAAGTTGTTTTCATCGACAAGAACATTTTTACAACCTTTATTGATGAGGGTGCCTCGACATGCGTAATGTCTGTTGCTTGTTGGAAATCCATTGTCTCTCCTCCCTTAACTGAATAACACAACACACTCAAATCCTTCAATGGATCTGGCTTTAAACCCTACGGTGTACTCCCGTCATTGCCTATTATGTTAGAAGGCAAATCGATCAATGTTGAAGTTGAGGTCTTTTATGCACCTCTTGATTACAATCTCTTACTTGGTCGTAGCTGGATTGATTCCATGCATGCAGTTGTATCTACTCTTTTTCATGTAGTATGTTTTCCACACCATGGAAAAGTTGTTACAGTAGACCAACTGGCCTTTTTTAACTTTGATGCTCATATTAGCAATGTACCCTTCATTTCAAAGACACCCCCTAGGTATGCGAATGTCGGTGTGGGTCTAGTAAAATATTTAACTTTGATGGGTACGTTCTCGATCCCATCATTTCCACCTCCATTCACGAAACCCCCGCATCCTTTGAATTGTGGATAGTACCTGCACCTGGTGATTATCTTCGCTATGGTGACTAGATGCCTTTAAGTCCGATTGAATCTGCTTATCAATCCATTCAATCAGAAAACCCTTCCACTACCTCTCTTGATGATTCATGTCCTGATCCATTCCATGTTATTTTTCCTATAGACGAGATGATCATGTCGGTTATGTCCATGGAAGACACCCCATGGAATAATGGGCATCATCGTTCCATCCTCTTCTTGGAACAACACACCTTAGAGAGTTAACAACGTATCTCAACTCTGTCAACCATTGTTGTTGTCTCTTATGTTCTCGATTCTACACACGATGTGTTATATGAAGGGAAATTGAGTAACATTTCACCCACCATCCCCCTCAACATATCCATTAAACCTGGAGTTGTTGAAAATGTTCACATCGGAGCTTCATGTTCCACTAATGAGTTTGTCACATATAAGTCCCTTTTTTAGGAGTTTCGTGGAATCTTTGCATGGAGCTATGAAGAGATGCCCGGTATTGACCCCGATATTGTTGTACACGAAATTAAGACATACCCGGGCGCTAAACCTGTCCGGAAAAGACTCCGCCTAGTCCACCCTTGTAAAGTAGCCGCTATCAAGCTTGAGGTTGAAAAATTTCTTAAATATGGCTTTATTTATCTCGTGGCTTTAACTGATTGGGTATCCAATCTAATTATGACTAACAAGAAAAAAGGTATGATCCATGTATGCGTTGATTATAGGGATATTAACCAAGTTTTTCCTAAGGACAACTTTCCCACCCCCTTCGTTGACTAGATCGTCAATGATTACGCCATGAGTGAAATCTTCTCTTTGATGGATGGTTTCTCCAAATATAATCAAATTAACATCTTACCCGCGGATCAACACAAAACCACTTTTATTTTTCCTTGGGGCACCTTTGCCTATCGGAAACTACCCTTCAGTTTAAAGGATGTTGGTGCGACTTTTCAACATGCCATTTTTGATGCTTTTCATGATATCAAGCACATTGTACAACCATATCTCGATGACCTACCGGTGCATTCCATGCATCGTAGTGACCATCTGGCACACCTCCGAGCCATTTTCCTTTGTTGTCAATTCTATCGTATATTCTTAAACCCACACAAATGTGTCATATGTGTGGAGTTCGACCGACTTCTGGGCTTTATTGTTTCACATCATGGGATTAGGGTAGATCCTTTGAAGGTCGATGTGATCCTCAATCTCCCTCCTCCTTCCTCACTTCGCCAACTTCAAAGTTTGCAAGGGAAGGAATTTTTTTTACATCATTTCATCCCAAAGTACGTTGAGTTAACACTCATATTTACTCAACTGCTGAAGAAATGTTCTTAGTTCGTATGGGATACCACTGCCAACAAATATTTTGAATGTTTGCAACTGACTTTAACCTGTACCCCACTACTTTTCCCACTCGATTATAGTCGAGATTATTTCCTTTATCTTTCCTCTTCAGACTCTACCATTGCCATGTTCTAGTCCATGAAGATGATTTACACAATGAACATGTCATCTATTATTTGAGTCAGAGTCTCATGACTACCAAAGCCAAATACTTACATGTTGAAAAAATGGCCTTGGCAGCTACTCAAGCTATCCAACGTTTCCATCACTATATCCTATTACACATCACCACTATAATTTCCGATTGAAACCCTATGCAACACATTATTACATGCCAATTGCTAAGGGGAAAATACTCCAAATGGATAGTGATTCTCCAGGAGTTTGACTTAGAGTTCGAATGCGCTAAGTCTAAGAAATCCTTAGTGTTTGTTGAACTGATATGTGACCTTCCCTGCACTGAGACAGAAAATGTAGCAGAGGATTCTTTACCTCACGAATCCCTCTTTCTGATCAGTTCCGATGACCTTTGGTATGGGGATATCATTATTTATCTCTAGACTCAGACTTTCTAGCCTGATTTGTCTAGCGCTGACCATCGTCATATACGTTACCAAGCCTGTTAGTATATTATCCTTAATGACACTCTTTACCGCCATGGGGTTGACTTCATTTTTCGACTATGTCTCACCTATGATGAGGCTGAGAAAGATTTGAATGACTGCCATTATTGAGCATGTGGTGGTCATATCTCTGGTTATGCTACTGCCCAAAAGATCTTACAAGCAGGGTATTATTGGCCTTCTTTATTGAAAGACTGTATTATTGTCGTCCAAAAATGCCATGTTTGTCAAACATACAACAACAAGATACGATCTCATCCCTCTCCTTTACACCATGTAGTTTCCATTGGACCTTTCACAAAATGGGGCATTGATTTCATGACATGTAACCCTCACTCGGTCGGGGGACATGGATACATCATCGTAGCCGTGGATTATTTTACAAAATGGTCTAAAGTGATGCCTACATTCGATAATACCAGAAGAACTACAGCCCTATTCATATTCAATCATATAATCACACGATTCATAATCCCACAAGCTATCGTCACCGATCACGGTAGTCATTTTTAAAATTTCATGATGTCCGAGCTTACCGAAAAGTTGTGTCTTCAACATGAAAACTCAACCCCCTATTATCCACAAGCCAATGGCCAAGTTGAAGAAATAAACAAGGTTCTTATCACCATGCTTCTATGGATAATAGGTCACAAGACAAGTTGGCACACGATGTTGTTTTCAGCATTGTGGGGCTATCAAACATCCTTGAAGTCTGCCATGGGATTTACACATTTTCATCTAGTGTATGGTATCGAAGTTGTTCTGTTGATTGAATGTGAGATACCATCATTGAAGCTATCCATTGAACTTCTCCCCAACACCTCTACCGAAGAAGAATGTCTATTGTATCTGATGCGATTAGACAAAACCATTCATGATGCCACCATGGTAATTGAAACCCAGAATAAACGCATGAAAGCCCAATACGACAAGCATGTTAAACCACGTGTTTTCTCCAAAGGTGATCTAGTTCTTCTCTATGAACAAGATCGTGATTTACTAGGGGCCAAAAAATTTGAGGCTATGTGGCGTGACCCTTATGTCGTTAAACAAGTGTTGGAGAAAGAAGCCTATGAGTTAGTCAATTATGATGGTATTCCTTTGAGTGAACCCATAAATGGGCTTTACTTGAAGAAGTAATATGCCTAGGTTATCTTTTCATGAGTTCTTGTATTTCTACTGTATCATACTTTTGTGTGTTACTCTTATATTTTTTTCGTTATTTGGTTTCAACCCCTACTAGCTTACCTTGCGTTGTGCTTGGTTTCCAGATGTCGATGTCTCCACTACCCCACATTGGCTTCACCGACGGCGCTAGCCATAGTACTCAAAACTTAGCGTATTCTGCTTGGGCAATCAATGCACCGACGAACGAGTTAATCAGACTACATGGTGTTTGCCTCGGTCGTGCAACTAATAACATCGCAGAATATAGCTCAGTCATTGAATTGTTGACTGATGCTATTTTGCTTGGAATCCGTCACCTGGTTGTACGGATTTATTCACAGCTAGTAGTACTACAGCTAAGTAATGTCTATGCTATCCAAAGTCCTACATTGTTACAAGTATATTTGCAAATTCACCTCTTGGAATGGTATTTTGATTATATTGAGTATCAACACATTCCTAGATGTCTAAATACGTTAACCAATGCATTAAATAATTATGTGTTAGACAGACATGTGAGACATTTATAAATCCAATCGCACATCACATGTTGTATATAAAGAAAAGTAAGCCGGTAGAAGCCTCATGTATATATATAATGATAAAATGTTTTACAAAAAATTATTTTCCATCCAAAAGATCAAAATATCAAAATATGAAGCTCGCGTCTTCTACAAAATAGCATCATGGATGCTTCTCACGGTAGCATACTACTGCAAAGTAATCGACTGAGTGAACCAGACATGCCTATGGTGTGGCATTGATAATGCCTCAGAATCTCATTGATCGAGATATCTAGGATGCTTGTTGTCAAACACTCTAGATTCTGCTCGACCACTTCATAATCATCAGCATCCCATCTTACTACTATCGCTGCTTCCCCTCACCTCTGAATGGGGGAAGTTACCGTAGGTCAGTGTGGCCCTACATCTGCATGGTCAATTTTTATTATTATTCATTGGATAGAGAGAATATATAAAAACATATTATATTCTAAAATCTTACAAAAAAAAAAACCCATAAAAAACAAAATGTTTTTCTTACATAGGTCCCCCCACTGAGAACCCTCAGGTAAAACCAAATCAGGATCATTGCAAAATTCCAGGCCGACATATGCGTAATCATCTATCATCAATATATGTGGCCTCAACCAGTCAAAGAATGCATCAATGTATTTAATAATGGGGCCCGCTACATGTCAGGCCATGAGATCACACCACCGCTTCATTTGTGGATCTCATGGCACTGGTATACCCCACTCTACCTGTAGGCTTAAATGAGGGACTCTTTCTAGAAATAAAGAAACCAAAATGGATCCATACCCAAATTGTTTCAGGTCCCCGTTCTTGCTTTTGGTCAACTGTGTCTTCATACTGCGAAGAATACCATCACACCAGTTGAACACACAAGGTTCTGTGCATTCCATGACATACTAAAAATAACTTTGGAGGGCCATGTGCGGAGATGCACTTCCCTCCATGCATGTAATATTAAAAAGGATGGACCGGAGGGTTAAATCCCAAACACCTATGATGGCTACCTTACCCTTGTGTGTCTTAGCCTCGAGTTCACAGTACCGACGGATGTATTCGCTCATCAGTAGGCCACCACCTCAACCCCCTGTTAGGGTCACATGTGCTCCATGACGGGATAACCCCGTTAAGAAGTAAATGTATTCAATGTCAAAATAAATAACATGGAAACCAACATGAAACATCTATTGGTCTACTCCCCACATGTGGACCAGGTATTCTAGTAACCTCAGTTGGGCTCTCATGCTCTGGATTTAAAACAATTTTAACAATTCACACTGTCAAAGGCCATTGACGGTGCCTGGATCATTTAAGTCCATGAAGTCATCATCCTCGTGTTCCCATTCTCTCCATTCTAACATTTTGGAAATCAAATACCTGCATGGAGACGAGGAAAGGAAGTTAGCATCTTCAATAGTTGATTTTGAAATTCCGTTTTGGGAAAATGCATGCATAATTTTTTGGGTTTTCGACCGCCGTAGATGAGTTTTTAGTAAAGTGTGGGATTTTCGTAGGTGAGCCATAGGGAACCTATGGAAATCATTGATTTCTATAGGTCCCGATACTAGTCACCTGCGGCAGCCCCAGCACGAGCCTACTGGCCTAAACACCCATCCAAAAACTGCCTTTAAACCAAAATAAATGAATTTCAATCCATTGAAAAAGAAGAGGATGACGAGCTTACCGTGATGATGGAGACCATTTGTTGAATGATTTCCTGTGCTCCCCGCAATCGACAGTCGAAATATGAGGTAAAAACAGGGTTTCTAGACAAGTTTTGAATGAAATGCAAATGAAATAGAAATAAGAGGTCTTACCCCCTTTTTATTTTATTTTTTTCTTTTTCTTATAATATTTTATATTATTTTAATGCATTTTATCATAACTTGATTGTCTAATGGTCATGTGAGTCTATTGTTTCTCACAGATGTGAAGACTAAGGCC
>SNQJ01S0060070.1:0-11135 GCA_010110895.2 Picea sitchensis | reverse complement strand
TGTGCTTCCAGCTTGAGAAGATGTGACGTAAATCTAGTCTAGTATCTTGCCTACAGCTTGAGTGATGTGACATAAATCAAGATGATGAGATGAGACTAGTACTGTGCTTCTAGCTTGAGAAGTTGTGACGTAAAGCCAGTCTAGTATCTTGCTTCCAGCTTGAGTGTTGTGACATAAAGAAAGACGATGAGATGAGACTAGTACTGTGCTTCCAGCTTGAGAAGCTGTGACGTAAAGCCAGTCTAGTATCTTTATTCCATCTTGAGTGTTGTGATGTAAAGCAAGACGTTGAGATGAGACTAGTACTGTGCTTCTAGCTTGAGAATATATGATGTAAATCTAGTCTAGTATCTTGCTTCTAGCTTGATTAGTGTGACGTAAAGCAAGACGAGTACTAAGCTTCCAACTTAACAACTATTATGTAAAGCCAGTCCTGTATTATGATGAGCCAACCTCGTGCTGTGATGATGATGATGCATTAGTTTTATACTAATTCATATTGATGCAGATGATGATTGCATTCCTTTGAGAATGACGATGCTGCCAATGAAGAAAACTTTCGATGATTTATAGATACGCCAGTCGGTGTTCCAAGATGATATTGATGATGTTGTCCTCCTGATGTTGTTAATGATAAAGGCCTCTCTCTCATCGGATGATTTTGAAGAATACCCTTCTTGTTAAGGGGGAGTGTTGAAATAATGTAACTACAAAGTGTATTCTTATTATTATTTGATATATTATTCATTGGATCAATCCCCATTGTGGATTGATCATGTCGTCTATTGTAAAAGTATTAAATCCCCTTTTGCGGATTGGTCATAATATAATTGTAATAGGCAAAAGAAGAAGTCGGCCCCAAAATATATCAAAGAGGCCCCAAAATATAATAAAGGTGGTTATAACCACCTAGGAGAAGAATTTGGCCCTTCTAGTGAAAGGACACTCCCACATGTGCCAGTCTTGTATAAATAAGGAGGCTAGCGCCTCACTTAGACACACACTCACTTGTTCATTGAGAGACAAGTTTTGGAGCTACAGTTGGAGAAGCGAGAGAGAGAGAGAGGCACATCTTTGGGAGAGGGCATTCTGTACTTGTTTGAGTTATCTCTTTGCATTGTATTGGCTATCTATAATAAGGAAGTTTTGTTGGGTTTTCTTCCCCTAGAGGGTTTCCCAAAATAAATGGTGTGTCTCTTATGATTGTGTATTTCTCAATGATATTGTCTTATGTTGTTGTTATCTATTGAAATGAAAAGAAATATAATAATGGCTTAAACATTAACAACCTTCTTTGTATTCAATCAAATTATCACCAAATTCGATATGCCGAGTGACATTGTCACTAATCATGGTAGTCACTTTCAGAACAAAATGATGGAAGAAATAGAATCCAAGCTAGGTTTTAAGCATGGTCATTCATCCCCTTACTACCCCTAGGAAAATGGACAAGTAGAGGTCCTCAACAAGTCTCTCAAGACCATTTGCAGAAAACTATCAACAAGAGTAAGTTTCACTGGCACATTATGTTATATCCTGCACTCTGGGCATACCAAACCTCGGTCAAGACTGCCATTGGATTTTCCCCTTTCCAATTAGTGCAGAGTGTGGATTTGATATTTCCTATTGAATGCGAGATCCCTTCTCTTAATTTTACAGTCGCGCTCCTATCTGACACTTCTGATCTCGAGCGACGCCTTGTACACCTAGAGAGTCTTGACGAGTAACATCGAGATGCCTCTATGCCTATCGAGGAAAACAAAAGATGTGTCAAGGTCTAGTATGATAAGTCTGTCTGTCCTTGGTTGTATGCTGAGGCTGACTTGGTCCTCTTATATGATCAAGCCAAAGAACCGTTGGGGGCAGGGAAGTTTAAACCCATGTGGCACGATCCCTATATCGTGCGACGGGTCTTAGAAAAATGAGCCTATGATTTAGAATATTATGAAGGGAATATCTTGGCCAAGCCCAGGAATGGGCTCTACTTTAAAATATATTATGCTTGATCCCCAAGCTTGGGCGTAACTCTTTTTATACTAATTTAATTTAGTGTATATGTCTTTTCCCTTTCTTTTTGTCTTCATCTTGCTTATTGATTTTTCCGTTGGTTGGCAGATGTCAAGGGAGTTCCTGGTCTACTTAGGATTCACAGACGGATCCAATCGTCATACACGAAACTTGGCTTCTGCCACTTGGGTGGTTTACTCACCCGAGGGTCTACTGGTGTCTTCAGGTGGTGTATGCCTATGTCCATCCATGAATAATGTGGTCGAATATAACATCATTATAGAATTTTTTCGCGATGCTATCTCACATGGTATTCACTCTTTATAGGTTCACCTCGATTTCCAGTTAGTAGTATGTCAGTTGAATGACAGTTACCGCGTGCATGATCCCAATTTACTCCGACGATTCCTATGGGTACGTCTTTTAGAACAATATTTTGATTTTATTTCTTATTATCACATACCTAGGAGTTCTAATTATGTATCTCATGCTTATGATAATTTCGTTTTAGATTGGCATTTGTCACATAACTAAAGAAAATAAAACCATCTCATCAATGTACACATTGTAATATAAGTAAAGCCAAAGATCCCTGTTTTATATATATTTCAAAAAATATGGTGTTTATAGTACAAAATTGGGGCTAACAACATCAATACACATATACAACCGATAATACAAGATCCACAACATCTATGCCTGTGGCGCTGGATGTGTTTCATGATAAAAAATTACAACATTTGTGATATGATGAAAGAGTCACACCCAATATCTAGGCACACCAACCACCTGTCGTTACATGGCCTCCGACAGATCCTCTACTTGAACCATCAAAATCCTATGAGTCAAATGAGACAGGTTTCCATGCACATTTTAAGGATTCTCTCTGCTTCTCCTCTCGTTGCCTCATCTCCCTGGTGCCTTTGACGATGTTGGGGAAGCCCGTTCGTTCGTCGTGGACCTATGTCTACATCACAAAAGTGTCTAGTTAGTACTTAAGAATCATCCAAAAATATTTTTGTTTTACTATACAAAAATACAAAAAAATGAAATATTTAAAAACATTTGACATACCTATGTCCCTGTAGGCGGTCCCTGGTGGAAGTGGCATGTCAAGGCCCCCTCTGAAGTCTATCCCTACATAGGGGTAGTTATCCAGAGCAATGACCTATCGCCTCCACCAGTAGAATAAATTATCATTGTAGGGTGTGGGCACCCTACCTCCCCCCTGTCATTTCATTACCTCAGTCCACCGTGCCATGGCTAGATCGTGAGGTCCTCGTGGAATGATCTTGAATCTAGATCCCAAACCTGGAACCCGCTCAAACAAAAAGATACATAAGATAGAGGCAAACCCAAAGTTCCTCTTGTCACCCTATTTTCACTCAGTGAACTGGCTCTTCATATTAGCCAGTAGTGAGGTAAACCAATCGTATATCATGGGTCTTACGAACTCTACATAATAGAACATGAGAAGCCTCGATGCCTAGTGAAATGAAGCCGATCCTGTCATCCTGGTCAAAATGAGGACAACAATCCTGAGGCTGAGATTGTTTATCGCTTGGATGGGGAGTTGACTCTCGACCTTCTCGGTCCCTGCTACACAATGAGCATCTATGTACTCCTCTATCTTCATCGCGCTCCCAGATCCTTGGGGTTTGAGGCTCACCACCTCACCCCGACGTGATAACCCAGTCAAAAAGTATATATCCTCGACTTCAATCCTCAATGGTTTCCCATCGAGGTTGAAGCTCTCACTGTCAAGATCCCAGTAATCCACGAGAAACTCAAGCAACCTCACCTGGGCCCTCATTCCTTTGAGTGCCCAAAATTTATACAAGACACATATTTTCAAGGCCATTTGGGCCCCCATATATCTTTCCATAGTAGCATCTACCTCCTCATGTTCCCTTTCCCTCCATTCTAGCACCATCCTGCCAGATAAAAATCATTTTTTTAGTTAGGAACCATAGAAAACCTTGTTTACGTACTTGTACGTGGGATATAGAATTTACATCCACGTATAGGGCTGAGTAAACACATCCTGTATTTTACACAGTCATGTATAGCCTCACATATACGCGACCTGATGAATGGTAGCCCGCGTACACCGAAATACTAAATTTGCACCCTAATTTACTCAAATTTTGAAACCTAATTTAAAAATCTAATCCACTAGAAAGGAAGAGGAGGGGAATAGGAATTACCTGGTCTAGATGGTCTCTGATTTCGTAATCCAATGCTCCCATAATCACCAGTTGAAGATCGGAGGTAATTTGGTCCAATTTTCACTATTTGGGTAAAAAGTCAAAATGACATAGTAAATTTTGGTTTTGTTACTATTTGTAGCAATGTTTACCCACTTTTTATAGTTTCGAGTCATTTTTTCGCCTAATGTACTAATACAGTAGTGGATTGAGTTGGTTTTGTAGTTTTCACCTGAGATTCTTGTGGATTTCAACATTATGTTGACCGTTCGTAACCATGGGCATGTATTTTCACTACCCAACGTATAGGATAGGTATCCATTCCACCATGCACTTTTGCATTGTCCTATAACTTTCACTCATATGACTTAGGTACGAACCCATTTTTTGCGACACAGAACATTCCATCTTCTATAAGACATGTCATTATCAAGTGGTAGAGACTTACCAAACATGGGTACCCTAGTTAGATCCTCTGCTTCATTTGGTGCCCATGCAAAGATTTTTTCCTTAGGACCGAGATTCCCTTATAGCTAATACATGACTTTATGTTGAGCCTCATTTTTCACTCATAAACATGCTTCCCTATACCTAGAGGACTCCCAACCGTGTTTAATTTAAGCTCTTTTCCAACTGGTCTTCAAAAAGAGAAAAGATTGTCGAGTGAACTTGTCTGTTTCACACGCATAAATTGAATTTGAAAGGAAGTATATTTGGTACAATTTTATCCATTTTTCACACAAATTACAATAAGATCATGAAAAAGTAAATCTTTTGGCGTTAAGTTGTGATTGCATCTCATGCCCTCTCTTGCAGTATTGAGCCTATAGTTGTTTGTCGCTTTGTGTTATAAATTGTTTGCCTCAGTAGTTTTTCATCCTCAACCAAGCAGAGTCTCGTTTATATCCTTCTCAATCTGACACCCTATACCCCGGAGGGAACATTCCCCTGAGTGTCGATCTCCCACATGCACCTCCTTGCATTGAGCATAGGTATGTTCCACTGCTGGAACTAGTTTTTCTTACTTGCGACACTCATTTCCTCCTGTGTATCATAGAATTCATTTGACTATGAAAAAACAAACAAATACAGGCGGGAAGGGAGTATTATCTTATACTGGCAGCAGTTGTGTTTCCTTTGAACAGAGCACAAAGTTATTGAGTCCATTTTTCATCAAAATTTTGGGTTTAGCATGGCCTTAGTAAGCTGATCTCTTTAAAAAGAGTTTTCTCCACCGACTGGTTACTCTTCCAGTCCCTATGGAGAATTTCATTGATGCCTCTGGCATCTCATGGTTTCATCATTGAGTCTATTTTTATTGGATAAATCGGTGAATGCAGACATAAACTAATATCCCTATATCCACCTGGATCTAGAACAAAACAAGACAGGACATGACGCTTTCCCTAAGTTTCTACCATTGAATTTACTACCAAAGAAGCAATAGATGACATACCTTTAGATATCACTTCCTTATATCTCTGTTGTCCCTTCTCGCTCCAGTGCTCTTGTGAGTTCATATATGCAATGACACAAACCAACCAAAGTGAAAGCAACAATTGTAGATTCAATGGAGACCTAAACATGTGATCAAGGAGTCATGTAATAAAACACTAATGATTTTATGGGAAATAAACATGTCACCATATCATATTAAGTAAAAGTCAAAGATACAACCAAATTGCCTTGATGTCACAAGTTCCCTTTCAGTGGTACTTTGTTCCAACACACACATACACTTGCTCTGAATTTGTATGAAGATGGTCCACAAACGCTTGATGGACAAATGGAGGCCTCAAGCATCAGTTGTAATAGGATCCTTCACACAGTCTTCAGCCTATTCTTTCAACAGTTCTTTGCTCAATCTTGCTTGAAATTTTACATGAGAAAACCATCATTATATAGGAGAAGGTGAAGTGGTTACAAGGATGGGGATGATCCCACCAAATCAGAGAAGTTAGTAAGATCACAACCATACAGATGACACCTCACATTATAGAAGATTCTCCTTATAGATACTTCATGAAACTTTTTCCTTTCCTTATCTTCAAACGCTGTCGCACCCTGCCTATATAGCAACATGCGAAAATCCCATGAGCCATGCATAGAGTAGCCTGCGAAAATCAAGGATTTTCGCACTGTGTACCACTGTTTGCCTGAGGTGTCATTTTAAAAATATTCCTTGTAAGGAAAGAACTTAGTCATTTTTCTCATGTAAAATATTATTTTGAGAGCTTGAACACATGCTTGTATGGTCAACATTAGAGTGACCAAAATAATGTGTAACAGAATGCCCCCCAAAGTATGAGGCTGGAACTCGTGACAGCCGAAATACTTTGTAAAATGTGTGTGTGTGTCGGGAACAAGGTGCACACCAATTGGGAACCTGCAAACAATCAAGCATATACATAAAATTATACCATTTCTGAGGTAGGCATTCCCATGCTCAGACTACAAGTGATTTAAGTCATGACCACCAATTATAAACCGTGGATTCATGTCGTCAAGATTCTACATAGCCACCAGAAATACACTGTGGATATATGTATTAGAAAGCTTAAGTTTAGACACAACCACGAGACATACAAAGTGGATCTGTGTGTCAAATAAAAATCATAAATACTCCATCACAACCTGAACCAAAATGATGAGATCCAGGGTCTTCAACCCCATCGTCCATAAGTACGAATCTAACCATTTGATTACAGGTGTTGAAGTCGAACATGGTAGAAACCACTTGATTACTGGTCATTGATGAAAACCATTAACAAGTGTGAGGGAAATCACCATTGATGTCAATGACTCCCAATTTACCTTAGTACAATCCAATGAATGTGAATAAATGAGATGAAGTTGAACACTCGATGAAATCTTGCGATCAGGGATCAATGATGTGAATCTAGTGTCAAAAGTGAAGAAACCTACCATTGAGGCATGCAGACTCTAAGGTACTAAATGATTTATAAGTCTTGTTCCCAGATGATGAGTTGAAGTTGACAGGAAAAGACTTGTCACAGGAGGGCCTTGATGTATCCCTCATCAGTGACATGAAATAAGTAACATATTTAGGGTGGATCAAAGTCTAAAAATGATTTGAAACTGACACAAGGAAGGTCAACATGGTAAGAATTAACACTTGCAGATGGCCAACTCGATGGAGGGATTTCTTGGAATTCTCTTGAACATATGAATGACACGACAATGGTCTTGGCAGCATTGACTCAAAAACAACCCAATATATGGACTTACAAAGGGCCAGATGAGAGACCAATGGATTTCCCAACCCGGATTCAAATGATGAAGGGGGGTGTCATGTTCAAGAGTGACTAGTACTACTACTAACATGGGTACAGAGACAGACTTCTTTCCCAAATTTTCCCCCACCATTTCTGGCGAGTACCTCTTTATTTTTATGCAATCTTGAGGAGGATAACATATGCTTGTTGATGTAAGATCATCCTTCAGACGAGTCCCTTGGAGTATGTTTAAGGAACCCTAAGAGGGAGTGGTTCGGTCCCATGTGTGTCTTTCGATGTTTGTTTAACGAGTCCAAAGATAGAAAACTCGGGGGTTTTCATATTTATAGAGTCTCGAAAACATATTAAAGAGAACTCTCTCAGTTCCTTTTTCGTAAATTAATCCGACAAGACCGAAAAAGTGATAAACTATCACCCATCGAATGTTTTCTTCAAATACTTTTACGAGCGTGAAAAGAACAAGGTCACTCGACAATATTTTCGTTTTTATGGAGTGTGAAAAGAGCTTAAAGGATACTCCATTGGTTTCACTTTTCGTGTTCCCATAATGAGTACGAAAAAACGCCAAAAGTATACTCGGTTTCGTTCTCATCAATTTTTGAGAACGAGAACGAAAAAAGACTAGGCTCGAGGTTTTTCTAAAAAACCCTAAAAAGTACTGATATATGTAACAAACAAAGAGGTGAATCAAGAAAAGACATCCATATGACATTGTTCAGGGCCTTAGTCTTCACATCTGTGAGAAACAATAGACTCACATGACCATTAGACAATCAAGTTATGATAAAATGCATTAAAATAATATAAAATATTATAAGAAAAAGAAAAAAATAAAATAAAAAGGGGGTAAGACCTCTTATTTCTATTTCATTTGCATTTCATTCAAAACTTGTCTAGAAACCCTGTTTTTACCTCATATTTCGACTGTCGATTGCGGGGAGCACAGGAAATCATTCAACAAATGGTCTCCATCATCACGGTAAGCTCGTCATCCTCTTCTTTTTCAATGGATTGAAATTCATTTATTTTGGTTTAAAGGCAGTTTTTGGATGGGTGTTTAGGCCAGTAGGCTCGTGCTGGGGCTGCCGCAGGTGACTAGTATCGGGACCTATAGAAATCAATGATTTCCATAGGTTCCCTATGGCTCACCTACGAAAATCCCACACTTTACTAAAAACTCATCTACGGCGGTCGAAAACCCAAAAAATTATGCATGCATTTTCCCAAAACGGAATTTCAAAATCAACTATTGAAGATGCTAACTTCCTTTCCTCGTCTCCATGCAGGTATTTGATTTCCAAAATGTTAGAATGGAGAGAATGGGAACACGAGGATGATGACTTCATGGACTTAAATGATCCAGGCACCGTCAATGGCCTTTGACAGTGTGAATTGTTAAAATTGTTTTAAATCCAGAGCATGAGAGCCCAACTGAGGTTACTAGAATACCTGGTCCACATGTGGGGAGTAGACCAATAGATGTTTCATGTTGGTTTCCATGTTATTTATTTTGACATTGAATACATTTACTTCTTAACGGGGTTATCCCGTCATGGAGCACATGTGACCCTAACAGGGGGTTGAGGTGGTGGCCTACTGATGAGCGAATACATCCGTCGGTACTGTGAACTCGAGGCTAAGACACACAAGGGTAAGGTAGCCATCATAGGTGTTTGGGATTTAACCCTCCGGTCCATCCTTTTTAATATTACATGCATGGAGGGAAGTGCATCTCCGCACATGGCCCTCCAAAGTTATTTTTAGTATGTCATGGAATGCACAGAACCTTGTGTGTTCAACTGGTGTGATGGTATTCTTCGCAGTATGAAGACACAGTTGACCAAAAGCAAGAACGGGGACCTGAAACAATTTGGGTATGGATCCATTTTGGTTTCTTTATTTCTAGAAAGAGTCCCTCATTTAAGCCTACAGGTAGAGTGGGGTATACCAGTGCCATGAGATCCACAAATGAAGCGGTGGTGTGATCTCATGGCCTGACATGTAGCGGGCCCCATTATTAAATACATTGATGCATTCTTTGACTGGTTGAGGCCACATATATTGATGATAGATGATTACGCATATGTCGGCCTGGAATTTTGCAATGATCCTGATTTGGTTTTACCTGAGGGTTCTCAGTGGGGGGACCTATGTAAGAAAAACATTTTGTTTTTTATGGGTTTTTTTTTTTGTAAGATTTTAGAATATAATATGTTTTTATATATTCTCTCTATCCAATGAATAATAATAAAAATTGACCATGCAGATGTAGGGCCACACTGACCTACGGTAACTTCCCCCATTCAGAGGTGAGGGGAAGCAGCGATAGTAGTAAGATGGGATGCTGATGATTATGAAGTGGTCGAGCAGAATCTAGAGTGTTTGACAACAAGCATCCTAGATATCTCGATCAATGAGATTCTGAGGCATTATCAATGCCACACCATAGGCATGTCTGGTTCACTCAGTCGATTACTTTGCAGTAGTATGCTACCGTGAGAAGCATCCATGATGCTATTTTGTAGAAGACGCGAGCTTCATATTTTGATATTTTGATCTTTTGGATGGAAAATAATTTTTTGTAAAACATTTTATCATTATATATATACATGAGGCTTCTACCGGCTTACTTTTCTTTATATACAACATGTGATGTGCGATTGGATTTATAAATGTCTCACATGTCTGTCTAACACATAATTATTTAATGCATTGGTTAACGTATTTAGACATCTAGGAATGTGTTGATACTCAATATAATCAAAATACCATTCCAAGAGGTGAATTTGCAAATATACTTGTAACAATGTAGGACTTTGGATAGCATAGACATTACTTAGCTGTAGTACTACTAGCTGTGAATAAATCCGTACAACCAGGTGACGGATTCCAAGCAAAATAGCATCAGTCAACAATTCAATGACTGAGCTATATTCTGCGATGTTATTAGTTGCACGACCGAGGCAAACACCATGTAGTCTGATTAACTCGTTCGTCGGTGCATTGATTGCCCAAGCAGAATACGCTAAGTTTTGAGTACTATGGCTAGCGCCGTCGGTGAAGCCAATGTGGGGTAGTGGAGACATCGACATCTGGAAACCAAGCACAACGCAAGGTAAGCTAGTAGGGGTTGAAACCAAATAACGAAAAAAATATAAGAGTAACACACAAAAGTATGATACAGTAGAAATACAAGAACTCATGAAAAGATAACCTAGGCATATTACTTCTTCAAGTAAAGCCCATTTATGGGTTCACTCAAAGGAATACCATCATAATTGACTAACTCATAGGCTTCTTTCTCCAACACTTGTTTAACGACATAAGGGTCACGCCACATAGCCTCAAATTTTTTGGCCCCTAGTAAATCACGATCTTGTTCATAGAGAAGAACTAGATCACCTTTGGAGAAAACACGTGGTTTAACATGCTTGTCGTATTGGGCTTTCATGCGTTTATTCTGGGTTTCAATTACCATGGTGGCATCATGAATGGTTTTGTCTAATCGCATCAGATACAATAGACATTCTTCTTCGGTAGAGGTGTTGGGGAGAAGTTCAATGGATAGCTTCAATGATGGTATCTCACATTCAATCAACAGAACAACTTCGATACCATACACTAGATGAAAATGTGTAAATCCCATGGCAGACTTCAAGGATGT
>SNQJ01S0060069.1:28214-38394 GCA_010110895.2 Picea sitchensis | reverse complement strand
AAGTCCCTAGATGTGTTCTAGGGCCCCTGGATGTGTTCCAGGGAATCCTTGATTAACGCTTGGGTTGATCCTTGGTCTCTGACCTTGGTGGATAAGACCCCAGGACTTTTCCTGGGGCTACTTGAATTTTAATCGAGTACTTGATGGTACATGACCTTCCTTGAAGAAGGACATAACCACACGAGGGATAAAGTCCCATATGCAGTGATGATAAAGTAATAGGTTCACCATATGAATTGAAGGAATGAGTAATGCCACCTTGTTAACCCTCTCTTTCCCTTGGTTGATTGTTTTGGGGTCTTTGTTGGTTTATCTAGGGGCTATGTTCTAAAGTTAAACATTAATTAATTGTCACATGTTTAAATTGAATTTAAACATTTGACTATTTAATATAACTTAACCTTGCCCTAACTAACCCTAACATTGCCCTAACCTAGTCCTAACCTAGACCTATCTACTATTTAATGAACCCCTCACCTACACCTTTCATTCACTTATCCTAATTGTGATAGAGTGGAGTTGTTTTAGGTCTGCGGCCTCAGTCCCTGTGCTTGATGTGTGGTGCGACCCTTGTTTCTCAGCTATGGTATCGTCTCCCTTGAGGGTTAGCCGCAGTCTCATCAGATCTGTTGTGCATATCAGCTACCGTGGGTGTTTTCTATAATGCCATCTCCCTTTGTATAAGCTGCCGTGACTTTGCTGAGGCTGTCGTGGATTCTGCTGTGGTTTTCTTTGCTGTGATTTGGAGCGGCCTCCTCCATTGCTGCAGTTAGGGCTGCTGTCCATGCCGTTGAGTTACTGAGTTGGAGTGGCCTCTTGCTGGTATAGCAGTCACTTGTTGTGACCTAACCGCAGCCTCCCTTCTGTGTATCCTAAAGCTGTCGTCCCTATTGCTGTAACAGTCGTGTGATTGCAGGGTTTCCTAAGCTGCTGTTTGCTATAGCAGCCGTGTGTTTGCAGGGTGCCCTATCCTAGTCTGCTGTGGTATGAGGTGTGTCCTCTTGAGGGTAGGTGTGAGCAGTGTTGAGCTCCTCACTGTCCACAGTAGAAGCAAGGGTTTACTTACAGACCTGTGGGTTAGTTTTGAGGGTTTCTTTGTCTGGGAATGGTTTGGGTCCTTTGGTGTTTTAACCCTTAAGCTTGGTGGCCATGGAAGTTCCTTCAACCTTTGGCATAATAGATCTTTAGTAGATCCATGAACTAAACCTTTGTCTGAGCATAAATACAAGGATCTTTACCTTCTGTGATTTTGTGTTATCTTTAAAGGTAAGGCAGGTACCAGGTATGCTTCTTACTTGTTTCTCCTAGTTTCAGATTTGAGTTTTCTATAGAATTGTTTCTATTGAATAAGCATTGTATAGATCTATAATTTATGTTCCTTGCCTACTGTTTGAGCATAGTTCCAGAACTAAGTTTTATATCTGCTATTATAGATCTGTTGTTACATTAAGAGAGATATTCATTACTGTTTAAGATTTGAGATATATGCAGTGTGCAGATCTAAAGACATATTTGTTGTAAAATGTTTAGACAGAGTTGTTGGAGCTTCAACATGTGTTTAGTCTTATAGATATTGTGTTTAGATATGTTTCTTAGATCTGAGTTTAATATGTGATCAGAGCTTCTCTATTAAATAGCTACAGTTTGCTTTACTTGTGGTCTATCCATGATTGACTTACAGATCTAATTTATCTTGTTTATTGGAAAAATTAAAAGAGACTAATATTTCTGCATTTTACCCTAAAATCTAACACAAAGGAGCACCCTTATCCGAAAAAACCTGTGGAGATGTCGCAAAACTCGGTAATGTTTATCCTCTGTCTCTCTAAAATCGGTAATACTTTGTTAAATGTAGTTAAAACCCTATTTTTAACATTGTCATCATTGTGAGAATAGTCTTAGGTTGAAAATAATATTAGTCACAAAATCATCTCTAAGAGCATTAATAGATCGTTAAAATTTTTAACACCTTCCCTAGTGTCTTTGTCTTTTGTGTCTCTATCTTCCACAAATACGTGACCACATTCTGATGTAGACATTTCCTCAATGTCCCTAATGTATTTTGTAATACTTCTGCAACTTGTGCTTGCAACACACTTTACGTTGACTCCCTCCATAGATATAAATTTTCTGCCCCTGCACTTTTCTTTTGTATACTTCATGATTCTATTTATTGTAAATACCATTATTACACTCAAGCATATTTGATTCTCTCATCGACCTCCTCAGATTTTATCCCTCCCTTGGTCCATAACCTCCTTCTCCCTATCACTCTTAAGACGTGAACCCCAAACTTGATAATTTTCTCACCTAGTAGATTTTGCATAGTAGAGTTACCTCTTGGGCTTCTAGGCCTCTAATTCACCTTTGCAAGTCTTCCTGACTAAAGGGGAAATCTCCTCCTAGTGTGTCACTCTCCTCTCCTTCATGGGTGGTGTTACCACTCATGATGCATGGAAACTTGTTGCATTATTTGAAGACCTTTTTTCAACAACTTGTTCATGTAGGATGTATATATTGGAAGGAATAGTTGCAGTTTTGATGAAAACTTACTCATTGAGGATTACCTTTTGAGGCATCATTGCATATTTTGAGGCGTGGTGGTGCATGTGGCTGTGTTCTGCATTTTTGGAGCCCTGATTGGTACATTTTCATGCATATTTTTTTATTGAGGGTGCATCTTATACATTCTAAGGCACAATCATATATTTGAAGGCATGTCAGATCCCATGGAGTGGTATTGGATGCTTTAAGAACACCCTTCATGTGATGGCTATGCTTGTATCTCTAGTTCCCTCATACTTATCAAACATTTTCCTTGGAAGGAGCGACCATCATTTGAGTGGATTAATATATTGTTTTAGTTGTTAGAATGTAGTGATCATGATTTGTTGAGATGAGAAGTGCTCTCCATAAGTAAATTGCTTAATGACAATGTAGGTGGAAGATAACATATATTGCAAAGATAAAGGATATCATTGGATATCCTTGAGTGATCCAGAATCGGATCCATGAGCTTGATGGGGCTCAGAAAGGCCTAAAAATCAAATTTCGCATAATGGGTTCAAAACAGACGTGTGCTTAGGCCTCGTCGATATGAACCCACCACAACTTGAACGAGATCAAATGGATGTCGTATGCTCCTGATATCGTGTTATATTCGTTTTCCCAAACATGCAAAAAGTCAATAGGTCAACAGGAAAAAAAAGTCAATGCTGACGTCAACATGATGTCATCATGCTGACGTAGAATTGAGACACATGGTAGCACAACAATAGGCTAACTAGGCCGATGACAGTGGTCCAATTCCATTTTGACAAGTGGCACATTTTGTGGGCAAATGAACAGGTGCCATGTGGCCGAGACGTGGGCTTCCACGTGGAACCCCAACATTCGGTGGTTGGGTAAAAATTTTGGAGCTTCATGGGATTCGACCCCATGACCTTTTTGGTAGAGGAAATGTATTAGGGATATGTTTGATTGCCAATGTGCTATTGGAGTGACTTGTTAATAAAAGTCCACTTTATATTATATAAAGTGGGTTATAATGTAAAGGGGAGGCAGAAGGGGGTTGAGGTTAAGCCCCAACCCGCAGACTTATTGTTATATGTAACCACAGCCATATGGAGGGTGCTCCACTATGCGCATCTAGCAAAATGCACGTGGGCCACGTTCCAAGGCTTAACCACTAGTGGGTTTTTGTGCTTAGGACTTAGGATTATGCCATGTATTCGAGTGCAGTCTTATCACATTGCACCATATGACCATTGTTTGTGGATTGAGGGCCAACGCACAACCCTTAGGGGCTCGTGCTTGTCCATATCAGTTTCATATGACCTTGCAAAGGGGGCATGTTCCTGGGACTGGGGGCTTATGCCCAATAATTTTGCAAAAGCAGTTTTTAACTATAGTATAGTGATTTTATTTTGATTTTAGGCCTGTTATTAGAGATTTTTGGCCAATATTGGGGGTTTTGGGCCCTTTTTGAGGCCATATCTTGGGGGGAAGTTGGGAGATGGTTACCAACTTCATATCTATATAAACCAGGCCTTCTTGAGTCCATGAGAGGAGATTCAGAGCATGTTTATGTTGAAGATTTTCCAAGCCGAAGCCATTTTTATGCATGGAAGCTATTGAGGAGCACACCTTTGTGGGCCATTTCTGGGAGTTTCGGTCATCCAATTTGAGTGTCATTTCTTCTGTTGGGTTCTTGAGATCTGGTAGAACAAGACCATATTGTTTTTTTAACCATTTGGAACTTTTGTGATGTACTTATTGAGCTTTGAACAAAAATAAGAAAGCCTCACCCACTGATACAAAGGACTAGAGACGTAGGCGAGATTGACGAACTCCGTTATCACATTGGTGTTATGGTTTGCTGTTGTTTTATGCTTCATTTCAGTTCTGTACATGTTCATATGGATGCTATATTTATTATATAACTTATTCCTCTTTCTTAAATCTTCCTAATTGGTTAATCAAAAAATGCTTAATAACTCAACCATAGTCATTTAAAAGATCTTTCTTGGATCAAGTGGTATCAGAGCTAGTTGACGTTTGGATTTGAGTTTTGCATGTAAACCAGGGAAAATCTACTTTGTGATGAAGGTGATCTTGTTTAAGAGAATCCATTGATTGGATTGAGAAAGAGAACCTCTAAAAGTGAGAGGATGGAAACAAAAGAGGGGATTTCTCAGGATGAGAAAGAATTTCGAAAAAATTTCTTCTCCATGTCGGAGATGATGAAGGTTTTGTATGAGGATTACTTGGAAATGAAAAGAGAAAATCTGGGTGAATCTTCAAAGGGAAAAAGTGAATAAGGAGAGGATCCTCCTCAAATTCCTCCTTCACCTCCATCTTCTCCTTCTTCTTCAAGTTCAAGTTCTAAATCCAATGCAAAGAAACATGTTCATAAACATAAGAATGAAGTGTCATTATTAAAACTTGATGTTAAATTCGAATTACCCATGTATGATGGTGAAGTTAATCCAGAGAGATTTGACAATTGGGTCATACAGATGGAGGTCTATTGCACTGTGAAATAGATCAAGGATGAGGCGACACAAATCAAGTTGGCATCATTGAGACTTGCAGGCACAACACTCACCTGGTGGCAAAACAAGTTGCAAAATGGAACGCAACAAGTGGGTAATGTATTTCCATCATGGAAAAGTTTCATTTCTACACTTAGAAAGAAATTCTATCCTTTGGGTTATTCTGAGAAGGTGTTAATTGAATGGTAAGATTTAAAACTAAGAAAAGGACAAGCAGTGCAAGAATACACAGATGACTTTTGTAAAATGACATTGATGTTAGATATTCCTTTACATACCCAAGAAACTCTTATGAAGTATATAGGAGGTTTACCTACACATATTAGAAACACTGTATTCATGTTTGGACCAACTAATATTGATGAGGTTTCTATTCAAGCGACATACATTGAAGCAGGGAAAACAAGTGTTGGTGTATCAGGGGAATTGTCTTCAAGGAAAGGGGACAAGAGGAAGTGGCATGGAAAGAAGTCAAACTCAGTGACGAGAAAGGAAGAGAAGCTCTCTTGCAAGTATTGCAAGAAATAGGGGCATGATGATGACCGTTGTTGGCAATTGCATCCCGAGAAGAGGCCAAAGTGGTTCAAGGAAAAGAAAGGGAGGAAAACAGTTGCAGCGACAACACAACCGACAGACTTGGGACCGGATTTAGGTGATGAATCAAAGGTCTCATTGGTTGGTATGACAGGTAAAATTGGTGAAGGAATTGATTGTAGAAGTAACTTGTTTCATATAAGAGTCATCATGTGACACACTAAGGTTGATACATTAATCTATAATGGATCTCAATCTAACCTAATTTTAGAGGAATTGGTTAAGCAACTGGGGTTAAAAACACAAGTACATCATAATCCTTACACGCTTAAATGGATAAGAAAGAACCATCAAATGCACATAACCAAGAAGTGCACATTAAAATTTGCAATTTCATCTAAGTTTGTAGACGAGGTAACATGTGATGTGGTGCCACTAAGTGAATGTGTAATGGTCTTATGCAGTCCATACTTGTATGATCATAAATAAATCTTCTAAAGGACAAAGAATCAATATCAATTAACCAAAGCAGGTCAATATTATGTGGTTCATGCTCATCCTGTAAAGGAAAATAAAACTCTTCAAACTATGGAACAATTAAAGAAGGCAGTTCAAGAAAGCAACAAACCTATAATTGTTTCAAATCAAGTAATAGATATTAAGCAAGAACAAGAGATGATTGTGGAATGGAAAATCAATCACATCTTGCTTCAAGACAAGATCATGTCGTGCAAATATTACAAGTATATCAACTCATTTGCAGTCGCTTTTTGATTCTATCATTAGTAATGTTGTCTACATGGATGATAATAGCTTCAGTAAGATGTGACAGGGTACAAATGGCTAACAATATGCTGTCAGTTGTCATGATTGTGTTACAGTTGATTTTGATCAGACAGGTGCACAAGAAAGAGTTCAAAGATAGGGAACAAGAAGGGTGGCCTATCCTGAGCTTGATGACTGGTCAGTAACCTTTTGGGGACCAAAATGTCCTTTAGTGGGGAGGCGTGATCCAGAATCAGATCCAGGAGCTTGATGGGGCTCAGAAAGGCCTACAAATAAAAGTTCTCAGGATGGCTTCAAAACAGACGTGTGAGTAGGCCTCGTCGATACGAACCCAACACAACTTTAACGGGCTCAAACAAACATCGTATGCTCTTGATATCATGTTCTATTCATTTTCGCAAATAGGCAAAAATTCAATAGGTCAACAGACAAAAAAAAGTCAATGCCGACGTCAGCATTATGTCATGATGACATCATCATGATGACATAGCATTGAGAAACGTGGCAACACAATAATAGGTTGTCTTGGTAGATGACAATGGTCTAATCATGTTTTGATAAGTGGCACATTTTGTGGGCAAATGAATAGGTGCCACATGGACCAGATGTGGGCTACCACGTGGCACCCCAACATTCGATGGTTGGGTAAAATTTTTGGAGCTTCATGGGATTCGACCCCATGACCTTTTTGGTAGAGGAAATGTCTTAGGGACATGTCAAATTTCCAATGCACTATTGGAGTGACTTGTTAATACGAGTCTAATTTATATTATATAACGTGGGTTATAATGTAAAGCGGAGGTGGAAAGGGGCTGGGGCTAAGCCCCAGCCGAAAGACTTATTGTTATATGTAACCACAACCATACATATGGAGCTCCACTATGTGGATCCAAAAAAAAGTGAGGGGCCCACGTTCCAAGGCTTAACCACCGATGTGTTTTTGTGCTTAGGACTCAGGATTATTCCATGTATTCAGGGGCGGTCTTAATACATTGCACCATATGACCATTGTTTGTGGATTGAGGGCCAACGTGCAACCCTCAGGGGATCACAGTTGGCCATATCAGTTTCATATAACCTTTCAAAGGGGTTGCGTTCCCGAGACTGGGGGATTATGCCCGATAATTTTTCAAAAGTGGGTTTTAACTATAGTATATTGATTTTATTTTGATTTTAGGCCTATTATTATAGATTTTTGGCCAATATTGGGGGGTATTGGGCCCTTTTTGAGGCCAAATCTTGGGGGGAATTTGGGAGATCGTTACCAACTTCAGATATATATAAACCAGGCCTTCTTGAGGCCATGGGAGGAGATTCAAAGAATGTTTATGTTGAATATTTTCCAAGCCAAAGCCATTTTTATGCAGGGAAGCTGTTGAGGAGTGCACCTTTGCGGGCCATTTTTGGGAGCTTCGGTCATTCGATTTCAGTGTGGTTTCTTATGTTGGGTTCTTGCGATCTGGTATAACACGACCAAATAATTTTTGTAACCTTTTGGCACTGATGTGATGTACTTATTGAGCTTTGAAAAAAAACAATAAAGCCTCACCCACTGAGACAAAGGCCCAGAGACGTAGGCGATATTGTCTAACTTCATTATCACATTGGTGTTATGTTTTTCTGTTGTTTTATGCTTCATTTCAATTTTTTACATGTTCATATGGCTGCTATATATCTTCTATAAGTTCTTCCTCTTTCTTAAATCTTCCTAATTGGTTAATCAAAACATGCTTAATAACTCAACCATAGTCATTTAAAAGATCTTGTTCAGATTATTGAGGAGGTTTTTATTGAATAAAGTTATTGTCGTGGGAGGAATTCCTCCATTTGATTCTATTTGTAAGACATTGTAGGCTCATATGTAAACACTTGGAATCATTCACCTTCTCAAGGAAATTTTTTCCCAATAAGAGGAAGCCATATTAGATTTGTGTTTTTATAAGAGGTGCTTCACCTGAGGAAAGATGTCCAATTTTTTCTTGAATATTTTATTATGGAGGTAGTTGAGGGATTCATCTATAAAAGAAGGATGGAGTTCATCTCAAAGGATGTGATTCTTGAAGGAGTATAAGACTAGGTATACTTGATTGTTGCAGCTAGAAGGATAAATATTTTGGGGCTGCCATCTTCCTCATTCACTCTCTTATTGACCAGCTATTTCCTTGATCCGTTTATCTTTGATTATATCCCTTTATTTCATTGTCTTGATTAGGGATGAATTCAATATGGCATTCCTTAGTTGAGACTAGTCACCACTCCCTTTCTATCTTCCCTAAGAGGTTATATTTGGCGGTTTCATCCTATAGCCTATAGCTATAAGGTCACATTCATTTCCATGAAATTTCCTTCCTCTCAACGCTCTCCTACCTTTGATGGTGCTTAATTAACATTATTTCCTTATGTTCATTTTCCATCCCCATGCTAACATTTTCACCTCATGCCTTCAACAGTGCCTTTCGAGAATCAATGACACACGCCCTCACTAATGTCACCTTATGGATAGTTTGTATGTCATGATGACCATAGCTAGATCTAGTCGAATACCAATGAACATGTAATATGACTATTTTTCATTATTTTTGAACCATCAACATAGGATTATCAATGGTTAGCTATCAACATGTTCAAAGTTTACTATGTTAGAATTGATGACATTTGATTCAATGTTGTATAGGTGTACTAAGTGAACTATGACATTTGCATGGTATTTTTAAAATTTGGGTCATTTTGCTTCCATTTATCTGGATAATTAGCTCAGTCTATCAAGAAATTATTTCTTTTCTTAAAACCTCTTGCTCCTTCCCATAGCTAGATTTCATAGAAGTTGAAATTCTTGCATTTCATTTTCCTCTTGCATGGTTTAAAGAGTAGAGTCAAAACACCATCAGTTTCATGACCACTCCTTTGAGTAACAACAACCTAAAATCAAGCACTAGTTATAATTTATCTAGCAACTTTTCTAGGGCTCTTCAAACCCATCTTAGCTTAGGTGTAGAGATTTGGAATGTGATTGTGAGAATAACTTTCCAAAGCTTCTAAACAAACATAAATCCTTGAGTTAGGGAGTGAAATCCAGTTGCTATATCATTGACTTTGGGAAGCCCTCTAACACAAGGGTCAACCACAAGGTCGTATTGGGGCCCTCAAAGTAATCAACCCTACTTTGTTGGTCTTGGTGTCGACTGTCGACTGCCCCCCCTCTACTTTGGTATAGTAGGTGGTACCATAGAGGCCATAATATTTTAGACTTCCTACACAAGGTGACAACACAGGGAAGGTGGTGTTGTACCTGGGATTGACGTTGGCTAGACTCAATCAGACTCCTTGGAGGGTTTCCCAGTGCTCGGTGAGGTAACTTGCACCAGGGCGTTAGTTCGTTAAGCAGGTTGTCAACGTAACTTTCCCACCCATTGAAACCCAGCCCCTTCACGCATTGATTCTGCGATGTTGGATTCCATCACCAACTAGCGCTTGTTTTTGATAAGGTTTGTTTGCATGATTGACTCCTATCTTAATTAGCGTGTGTTGTTTTTTATCCTTAGTTGGCCTTAGAATTGAGTTTGTGTCTAATGGCATCAGTTCCAAGTTAATTCCTCATTTTATCAATACAAAATATGGATACCATTAAAATAATAGGGAATAAAGAGGTAACAAATAGCTCATACCTAACTTACATCTTATAATTCTCCAACATTGTTCTTTACACTTTGTGCAACAAACACCAAATGGAATGGTTTACACAAGGTCAATGGAGAATGTGATTGGAGAATTCAAAATATTATCATAAACCCACATCTCACATATTT
>SNQJ01S0060069.1:0-27654 GCA_010110895.2 Picea sitchensis | reverse complement strand
AGAAAAATGATTATAATTACGTTATTACTGATTCACCCCCCCTCTCAGTAATCCAACAGAGATTTGTTTATCATATTGTATTCATTGTTTTCAATTTATCTTATCATCCTCTTTCTTGAATATATTGTAGGTTTTGAGGATCATAGCTTCCATTGATTGATGGATTCATGAAAAATGGAGGATCTAGTGTAGCTTTCCTATTAAATCAGTGTTTATTGTTTAAGAAATATTTAACCTATTTGCAGAAAGGATCTCTATAAAATGGGTGTTCTTCCTTTTTTCATATTCTATATGCTTCTACTCATCATTATATATCCCTTTTGTCTGGTATACATTTTGATTTCCTTTGATCTGTAGGATGTTATGACTCCATGCCCAATGGAATGCCTCTCCAAAAACTTGGATGCCCTCTCTCTTTCTTACTTAGTCTTGCTAATCCACTCAAGTATAAACTTTTTTTAACCATTTATATTCTGATGGGTATTAGGCTTACACCTACAACAATATCTGTCTAACTTCTAGTGCTAACAAACTCAATATGTTTTGGAGAACAAAACTTTTCATAACCTTGCATACCCCAAGAGCATAATTTCTCCACAGAGATAAATTTTGTGTATAATTGTAATTTTTATCAAAATTTATAAAAAAATATATATTTTCTAACAACTGGAAAAGGTGAAATGGTTGGCTTGGATACCTGCTAGTTTCATTTCACGATAGAGTGTCAATGACACCTCAAAAGGTCCATCCTTGGCATAAGTTTTAATCATGGTATTAATCCATGAAACCACATTTCGTTCATGCATATTTTGAAAGAAATACATAGCCTTGTCTGCATGTCTAATTTGGTGTCAATTGCCTAATCCCCCCAAATTAAATCTCTCAATGTGCAATGTAAATTCTAATAATTGACTATATAGAGTAGTTTTGCATGGTTGGATCTAGTTCAAATTAATTAGCTCCTAAGGATATTTTCAAGATATATTTGATATATAAGCCATATAATAAGCTCTCTAGAACATCATCATGATAGCTAATTTGGTGTCAATTGCTAAGTTGTGACACATGAGGGGGTCTAAAATTTACTAAATTTGAACACTGCATATGGATTCAGAGAACCCCTAGTCTGAATCCATATGCAATGTTATGATTTAATAAATTGTACAAATTCATTGTCAAAATTATAATTTTCCATTTTCAGAGTGACACAACTAAAAATGACCAAATAAATATGATATGGATTTAGGAGTGGAACGAAATGATTAATAGACTAAATACAATAAACATAGTGATCTGAAGAACAACACATATATCCAGTGAACAATATCTTCTATTAAATAAATGAAATAGGCTGAAACTATAAAACTATAGAATTGAAACACTTGCTCGAATGGTGGTAGCTATATCTAAGAAGAGATGTGGATTCTATGCGCATCTGTCTTAGCAAAATGATTATAATGAGGCTACAGAGGCCTTTTTGATATTACTCATGAATTCCAAAACCATAGACATCCAAAAACCTAACCTTAGGAGATGAAACGCCAAAATTTATGTGGGCCCCTATGGGTAAGTTGGTACCTCAATTTCCTGGGGTTGTAACTTTTGCATGCGAACTATGTATTAGGCACGTGATAGCCCATTAGAAAGGTATTTTAGAGAGCTACACATTATTCTATCAAACTTTGATTACATCTATAGTTTGACTATGGCGATACAAAAAAACATTGTATAGGGCCCCAAAATGGCCTTGGAAGTACAACAAAATGTGTTGACATGAACACATACAAAATAAGCCAGTTGGATTAGGTGGGAGGCCACCAGTATCCACCTGGAAGATGTGTAGGGCTTCAGACATCCCCAAAAGTGTAGAACCCACAATTATAAAGAAGTACAAAATTACATGTTGAACTAAAAAATGTCAAGAGGAGTCAATTGGAATAGGTGGGTGGCCACCAATATCCACCTAGATCAATCCTCCCCCCTTAGGAAGGAATGGTCTCCATTTCGTTGAGTTCCCCCATCAGGTGAGGAAACTTCTACTTAATTTGTCCCTGGGTGAGCAACTTTCCTTGGTGTAGGATCTTCCCTACCTTGAAAATCTGATAAAGTTGGATCCTCTGCTGGCGAGTGGAGTGTTGAGCTCAAAAGTATTGCTACCCACAACCTTGGTGATATTCTAATGCCCATATAAAAGTGGGTGGAGCTTCCAATGGGGCCCTGTAATATGATCCTTCTGCAAATGTAACCAGACTTTGTCTCCAACCTGAAACTGGTGTGGTACACCATGTTGATCATGGCACTGCTTGTACTTATCATTGACTTTCTGCAAAATATCATGGACCTGTTAGCGGATGTGTTGAAACTGCTCAATGAATCTAGTGGCTTTGTCAGTCTCAGAATGAACATGAGAAGAGTCTATCTATGTGGTGGAAAGAGATAGTGCAACATCAATGGGAGCCAAGGGTTGGAATCTCGTCCCCACCTGAAATGGGTTATGGTCGGTGGAGCTATGGAGAGCCCTATTGTAACTATGTTGAACATATGGGGAGACTCTCATCCCATGTATGCATATGCTTAGAGTTGTAGATGCACAGGATGTGCAAAATCATCCAATTGAAGTCCTTTATTTGGCCGTCTGTTTGGGGGTGGAAAGTAGTGGATTTAGTGAGCTTGGTGTCCAATAGTGACCAGAGATTTGACCAAACTGTGTTGGGGAACTTGATGCAGACCCCATACCTCTGCCTCGGCAGGGTCCGTTGACCTTCTGGTCAAGGATCGTTCTTCAATCTATCAAGCTGAAGCAGCTCTTCGATTCCCTGCTAGAATCCCATGAGAAAATCCAGAGGTCTTTTATGAAACTCTTCCTGCATGAATAAGCATCAAGCATGGGCCTCACTTTCACACGACCACGGGTTGTGACCGCTTTCCTACACAAAATGTGCATCGCGATTTCGTGTGTCGGGAATTCCCGGTGTTATTCACTTCCGTTCTCCTGACTCCCGAAATGTCAATATTTTGGAGCTCCCAATCCGACGGTTCTGATTCCCCCATGATATGACGACTCAAATCTCATCGAGGTTTTGTGTATCGAGACTTCACGTATCACAAGTTTGAAATACTTTTCACCTCTGTGCTCTCGATCCCTGAAATGTTGAAATTCTTCCTAGACAATCAATGATCCAAATCTCTCCTTGATCAACAGTTGTGATCTAATCACAAATTCATGTTTTGTGAGCTCTCACGATTCCCCTCTTTGACTTTTCACTCCTACGAATCAACAAAATGTTGATCTCTCACCATGCATCCCTCCCTATGGAAAGTTCTGATGAGGTTAGGATTTCGTGACTTGCAACCTCCAAGGCACAATGTCCTTCACATTCCTGACTCCTGAAATGTCGATATTTCTGAGCACCCCAAATCTGATGGTTCACGCTCCTCTATATATAACGGATCAGATCAAATTGCGATTTTATGTTTTGTGAGTTCTCATGACTACACGTTTGACTCCTTCCAGTCACGAGTCAGAAAAATGTTGATTTACTGCCACCTGTCCTTTGGCAATGGATGGTCCCAATGATTTCGGGACTTTGTGACTTCACAAGTTGGCTCTCCTCCTATGTACTCTAAAGGGATAAACCTCATGCACTTCCTATAGATCCAATGACTATTGGTCCATGCGCTTCCATATCTAACGAATGAGATCTGTTTCTCTTGCACACTTTCCCGTGTGTCTGGACGTGAGATTCAATGGTCCAGGTATTCTCCCCTATAGCTGATATAACAACTGTTGTGCTCCTCCTCCTAAGATTTGGCTTTCTTCCTAACTTGGAATATTTCCAACATTTCAAAGGTTTCGACCTTTGATTCCTCTGCGAGCCCTGTGACTTTGGGTCTCTCCTACATTTTGGAAACACTATCTCTCTTGAGATTTTGAATTTGAAACAGTTCACTCCTCTGCACACTCCTTGTGCTCTGACTAACCTTCAGATGGCTATCTTTCAACACTTCGTCCAAGTGTTAGCCTAGTGCACTCCTTGCACAGGTCTTTGTCCAGAGTATTTCAGAAACTCTATAGGTCTCTTCCTCTGACACTTCTCTTATCTCTAAACTTGAAATAGAGTTCTTCTCATGCACTCCTTGCACTTGCTCGATGCCCACCTGGTAGAGCTTCTACAGAAACTTCAGTAGTTCTATCTCTCTATGCCTTCTATGCATAGTCTTCCCTCCAAGGTGTTAAGTAACCTTGAGGCTCTCTTGAGTTTTCAAATTATCTTGGTGTGCCCTCCTAGCACATTCTCCTCTGAACTCAACAGAGAGATTCATATGCGCACTCCTTGCGCTGGCTACAAAACTTGTAACATTTTGTTGTGTACTCCTTACACAACCTAAAGAACCCAGAATGATATAACTGAACTCAACGAAGATAAAAGAAATCTATCTTCCTACTGTAAATGAAAACCTATCATACATATACAACATTCATTCACGAAATACAAAATACATGAACAACAATATGTAGGAAAAACTATTTTTCTATTATCTTTGTGTGTCTATACAGATGATTACAAAACTGGACTATAACAAAGTCTCAATTCTCTCAAACTCCCTCTCATAACTTCTAAGACCTCCTAAGGCCTCCTAAGACTCTCTCTACCTAATATCTCATTCCTCCTGTCCTAATTACGAAAGACATATTTGCGATCTTATCCTCTTCACCGCCTTAGTGCCATCGTTATCCCAGTTACGACACCATACTTCTACGGCTACATTACATAAATGGATTTTCAGACCTGACTATGTTCTGGACCCACAACATGTAACCATTTAAGGAAACCCTATCCACTACCTGTAAAAAGGTGTTGTCTGACATTTATCATCCTTACAACATGATAATTTGTATAGGATTATTTTAAATTTGAAAAATGGGATGGTCAGTGCCTCTCCCTTTCTCTATTATGTGTCTGCATGTTGGCGCATATGCTGAGGTGGAGCGATGCTTCTGCATCATACTCCCCCACTGGGAAAATCATGAGCTCATGCTCACGAGTTCTTCTTCTCCAGCGTTGAAATCCTCTTGGATCCAAATATTTTCCTTGGAGTTCTCCCCTTTCTCCTCTCCATCTATGTTGTTGTTGCTTCTTCATATTCTTCTTATTCTTCCCCGTTGCTATGGCAAGTTCTCCTCTATTCAACTCCCCCTTGTTGATTGCTTCTGTTGACCTCAACATCATCTTCATGATATCCTCTATCACTCTGTCCAACTGCTCCAGTGGTTGGTTCTCCTTATGCAGTCTTCTCAGCTGCAACTCATCCTCATTAGTGAGTATATCACCATGATCCCTCATGTCATTTTCTTCCTTTGTGGCATTAGCTTGTCATTCTGTTGTAGACTCTAGTTCTGTAGTCTTGTCTCTAAGATGTTTCTCATCTTTCTCCTCTGATAGATTAGCTTCTGCCATTTCTCCTTGTGTTGGCTCAAGTCCAACTTCTTCCAATAGCTCCTAGGGCTGGTATGCTCCTCCATCTGTCTGCAACTTAGCCTGTTGGATGTGTAATATTTTCACCATAACCCTTCTCTATAGGGTTTCCAATTCCTCATATACATCAACAAGTTCTATGTTGTTTGCTTCTCTTTCTATTGTAGGATCCAATGTTGCAGTCATCTCTGTTTCAACTTCATGGATAAACAATTTGAGACATTCTTATGAATTCTTATCTCCTTATGTTAGGGTAGACATCAGTGTCTGATCGATTTCTTCCTCTTCTCCTCAGGTAGATTTTGATATCTCCTCCTTCATCATGATAGTCACTGTTGGCTATCCTTCTTCTATTGTTTCATCTGCAACACATGTTCTGGCCTCAATTGGACTATCTGGTAGGAATATTTGAATTCCCCCAATGATCAGAATGCTCCTCTGATCCTCCTCCTTTGTGATGGAAGTATTCAACTTCTCATCTTCTTCATTCACATGGTCTGTAAAACCACATGAATTTTCATCCATCAACACTCCTTACTAACATGAACTCTACACAAAGTCTGTGAGACTCTCAAATAGTCTCATCTCTTCCCCCTTGTCCACCTGACAATTTGAACTTTCATCACTACTCCTCTGGGAGTACACGATACCTTCCTCTGATCTCTTTCTATTTCCCACCTAACAACTTGAAAGTCCATTTCTTGCCCCCTGGCAGTTTGTGAGATATTTTGCTAATCTCATATTGTTTCTCACTTGGCAATATGAATTTCCACTACTGTCCTTCTGACAGTCTATGAGATCCTCCAATGATCTCATTTCATTTCCCACCTGGCAATTTGAAAATTCATCTCTGCCCTCCTCGCAGTTTATGAGACTTGAAACTAATCTCCCTTCCTCATCACTAAGGGTTTCTCCAAATTCTGGCTCACAAATGCAAACCATCTCTATGTCACTGAGGTTTTCAGCATACCTCAGCCACACTCTAAACAACCTTCATTGTCCTCTGGACAACAATCTCTTGACTAGCCACTTCAACTTCTTCTTCATGGGCCACTCATATACCCAATGCGCTTTAGCATTTTGCTGCATTTCGAATGCAATCTTCTCCATTCATTCTCTTATCGCACTGAGCTCTTGGTCCATCTCAGCCTTGATTTTCTGCTAGCGGTCTTCTCTTGGACCACATTCATGGCCTTCAATAGCCATCTTCTTCCTCTACCTTCCCTCTTGGAAAGTCTATGGATCACTCTACACCCAAGATAAACTCCATCTTCTCTTACATATCGCCTGGTTGTTTAAATTTTTGTTGTTGTCGTGCGTGTGAAACAAACTTCTTACATAGCATCATTATTCTGCTCCCTTCACTGGTTGTCTATAGGAAAACTCCTGCTTGTGATGCCACCTGATGTTATCAAGTCATCTCCTTTCACCATCTCACCCTTTTCCTATTGTCTGCAAGAAATTGTTTTGGTTCTGATGCCACTTGATGCAGAGCCCCTACCTCTGCCTCAGTAGGGTCTACTGACCTCCCGGTCAAGGATCGTTCTTCAATTTATGAAGTTGAAGCAGTTCTTTGATTTCCTGTTGGAATCCTATGAACAAATCCATGGGTCTTTTATGAAACTTTGCCTGCGTGACTAAGCACCAAACATGAGCCTCACTTCCACATGACAACGAGCTATGAATGTTTACCTACACAAAAGGTGTGTCGTGATTTTGCGTGTCGGGAATTACTGGTGTGATTCACCTCCATTCTCCCGACTCCCAAAATTTCAATATTTTGGAGCTCCTAATTCGACGGTTCTGATTCCCCCACTATATTACAACTCATATCTCATCAGGGTTTTGCGTATTGGGACTTCACGTATTGCGAGGTCGAAATAATTTTCACCTCTGTTCTCCCGATCCCTGAAATGTCAAAATTATTACTGGACAATCAATGATCCAGATCTCTCCTTGATCAATGGTTGTGATCTAATCGTGAATTCACATTTCGTGAGTTCTCACAATTCCCCCCTTTGACTTTTCCCTCCTGTGAGTCAATGAAACACTAATCTCTCGCTACGCATCCATCGTTGTGGACAGTTCTGATGAGGTTAGGATTTCATGACTTACGACCTCTAAGTCATGACCTCCTTCACATTCCTGACTCCTGAAATGTTGATATTTCGAAGCGCCCCAAATCTGATGGTTCACATTCCTCTAGATCTAATGGCTTAGATCAAATCACAATTTTGCGTTTTGCAAGTTCTCACGACTCAACCTTTGACTCCCTCCAATCACGAGTCAGTGAAATGTTTATCTGTTTCCACCTATTCTCTCACGACAGATGGTCCCAATGATTTTAGGACTTCATGAGTTCACAAGTTGGCTCTCCTCCTATGCAATCTAAAGGGATAAACCGCATGCACTTCCTCTGGATCCAATGATTATTGGTCCACACGCTTCCATATCTAATGGTTAAGATCTATTTTTCTTGCACACTCTCTTGTGTGTCTGGATGCAAGATTCAATGGTCCAGGTCTTCTCCCCTGCAAATGATCTGAAGGTTGTTGTGCTCCTCCTCCTGAGCTTTGGATTTCATCCTAAATTGGAATATTTCCAACGTTTCAAAGGCTTTGACCTTTGATTCCTCTATGAGCCCTGTGACTTTGGGTCTCACCTGCGTTCTGGAAATGCTATCTCTCCTAAGATTTTGAACTTGAAATAGTTCGCTCCTATACACACTCCTTGTGCTCTGACTAGCCTTCATATGACTATCTTTCAACACTTCATCCAAGTGTTTTCCTGGTGCACTCCTTGCATAGGTCTTCATCCAGAGTATTTCAAAAACTTTGTAAGTGTCTTCCTCCACCACTTCTCTTATCTCTAAACTCGAAATAGAGTTCTTCTCCTTGCACTCCTTTCACTTGCTCGATGCCCACCTGGCAGAGCTTCTACAAAACCTTCAATAGTTCTGTCTTTTTGTGCCTTCTCTGCACAGTCTTCCCTCTGTTAGAACCCTATATAATAGGGGATCCGTTTTCTGACTAATATGTATCTATCTCAGGCATATGTGTTCGCTCATGACACATGGCGAAGGCGGCAGAAGGCACCAGACACTGTCCAAGCATAAGACGAGTCCCTGCGCGCAAGCTTCAAAGTGAGTTTCAGTGTATTTTCTAGCAAAAAGAATAGTGGATTGGTTCGAAATGGTAAAATTTTAATGCTGGTGGGCAAAGACAAAGTTGGCTTGTTCGCCAAAATTTGGTGAATTTGGAAAAAAATTAAAAATGGCCCCTCGGCCTTTGCATTTATGCAGAATTTTTATGAATAAATTAGCAAAAGTTTGACCAAAAAGTTATATTGGCGTTGGGCCAGCCACCCGAATACCCAACACCAAGTGTAAGCGCCTTTTCATACACCAACCCCAAAGCACATGCCTTGGGCTCACTACATCGAACTATTTTGCAACCATTGGCATATAAAAATACTCGTTTGTGTTTTGCTCTCGTGAATGTGGGATATTTCCCACAGAGAGCCAACAAAAATACATAAAACATAGTTTTAAAACCCTCTGCCAAGTGTTTGAATCAGTTGCAAGGTGTCTAATGCATAGGAGCTGCCAGGTCTAGGTGTCAGGGAGTTGAAAAATCTTGAAGATTTGAAGTTACAGGAATGCCTGATTAGTGTACTGCCATATGCCCATGTGGAAAAGGTTGGAGGGGGTCGCAGGTCGTATCAGCAAAATGGATAGTGAAGGTTTGTGATTTTGGACTGTCCCGGATGAAGCATAATACATTTCTTTCTTCAAAGTAAACTGCTGGAACGACTGAGTGGATGGCTCCTAAAGTTTTGTGTAATGAACCGTCCAATGAAAAGTGTGATGTGTTTAGCTATGGTGTAATATCGTGGGAGCTGGTTACTCTGCAACAACCTTGGGGGTGAAATGAATCCTATGCAAGTAGTGAGGGTCGTTGGGTTTCAACATCGCAGACTGGAGATTACAAACGATATGGATCCTGTGATTGCTGACATTATAATGAAATGTTGGCACAAGAAGTTGCTTTTTTTTAAATTCTAAGACCAAGACATATCAGGAGATGCACCTGAAGAATTTAGAAGTGAGGTACGAATTGTGAAAAGGTTTCGCCATCCCAATGATGTTCTCTTCATGGGTGTAGTTACCAGAGCACCAAATCTTTCCATTGTGACTGAGTTTCTTCCAAGAGGGAGTTTGTATAGACGGATTCATCGCCCGAAAAGCCAGTTAGATTGAAGGAAGCAGCTGAGGATGGCACTAGATGTTGCAAGAGGAATGAACTATTTGCACAACAGTACTCCGGTGATTGTACATCGTGACTTGAAAAATGGTTGATCCCCTAACAAGAATTGCGATAGTGAGTTCAGATCGCTGCAAACCAAAGAAATGCAGACAGGAGGGTAAGAAGAGCTGCCCAGTTGTTAGAACAGGAAAGCTCTACATAGAAGTTTCTTCTGCATCTAAAATTGTGTTTATATCAGAAGAGTTGTGCATTGGCTGTGGTATCTATGTTAAGAAATGTCCATTTGATGCTATCCAGATCATTAAACTACCCAACGATTTAGAAAAAGATACAACACATCGATATGGGCCAAACACATTTAAGTTACATAGGTTACCTGTACCAAAACCAAGACAGGTCTTGGGACTTGTTGGAACAAATGGTATAGGAAAGTCCACTGCACTCAAAGTGCTTGCTGGAAAACTGAAGCCCAATCTTGGTAGGCTCAATAACCCACCTGATTGGCAAGAAATTCTTACACATTTCTGGGGAAAAGGAAAGGGCCAATGAGTCTTTATTGAAAAGTTTGCAGTGGTATACAAAAGCTGTGAATCCTTTGGAAGAAGATGCTATTAGCAAGTACGAACTCTGTTTTGAAAAATAATGTGATTTAATGTATGACATGGCATGTGCTGTTGAAATATGTGGTAAAGAGGACACTTCTTCTAGGGAATTGAGGCATTTGTAAAGCATTAAAGGAAAGCAATCCAGAGTTCGCTCTTGTTTTGGATGCATTTGGTTCAGAAAATGCCATAAGCCCGGTCTCTCCAGAGCCTCCTAAGCAAGACCTGGTGCTAAAACTGAACTTGAGACTGTTCAAAACACAGGTGCACCTCAGGAAAACAAAGATATCAAGAGAGGGAAGGGAACAGATAAGTCCAAGGCTATATCTGCAAGTAAATCAACAATGTCTGGCAAATCTATGAAAGGCATTTAGTCTGAGCAAGCTCGTTTTCAAACTAAAAATACAACTAATGATTTTGCAGATGATGACAGTAAACCCAGGTCTAGTTTGAAGGAAAAATATATATATCATTCCTCCTAAAGCAGCCAATAACGAAAATGAAGTTTGTCTGGCAGAATGGCAAAGTGCATGCCATGTTGATAACAAGCATCTGGAAACTGGCAAAGGACCATCCGTGGAACAATCACACCCTGCTAAAACAATAAAGCCTAGCACTAAACATACACAAAAGGGTGCAGAGAAAAATACATGACAGGGGAACATTTTTTCATTTTTCAAGAAGAGTTGAAATTGTTTTTAAATCTAGATGCATCTATAACATAAGTTGCCTTGTAATATTGAGATTGTATGTCAGAGACGAGTTGGCAATAATTAAATAACTAAAGATCATCATATCAACCAACTATCCAGTTTTCTAGGAGGAGATCATCATCAGGGGGCGAATTTGTTCAACATTTTGGAGATCAACAGAGCACAAGTGGCATCCTCCAGCAGGGCATTCAAATTACAGTTGAGAAATTATGGGAAGAAAGCCAGTGAGAAGAATAGCATATCCAGAATCCGAGGCAACCAAAGGGACAAATGGCCATTGTTTCCAAGATTCGAGGGATAGGCATCACAAACATCTTAGAAAATTTGAGTCGACTTACCAACATTTTCTAGTTTTAGTGTTTTCTTTAATTTACTGTTGGGTTTGTTGTAGAAGAGACTCTACAGGTGTCAATATTTTGTTGTAACTGTTTGTCTATTATTAGAAAGCAGAGTTAAAGCTCAAATCTTCTGAAGATTGAGAGATATTTTGTATTTATACACCTGTAAAAGGAAGAAAAAGGGTTCGACTGGGCTGTGAGAAGAGAGTCATACCTGTGTGAGAGGTCTGTACCTGGCGTTTTATTTTTCATTGCTGGACTGTGGGTCATGTACGACCAGAGAACCTTTTTCTTCTCTGTAACTTTTAGATGATCAATTCAGAGATGTGCAAGCTGTTCATAGGATTCTTGTGTAGAGATATTGGTGATGTTTTTTCTCTTTGTTAATGTATTTCCAGTCTTCTTTACAATTTGTTTTCATTTCTTATTACCATAAGGAAAGTAGTAGGGGCAGAATTTATTATCAGATACTCTGCCTCTTAACTTGTGGTGATCTTTATGTTTATCTTCTAAAGGCTAGTTCAGGAATTCTTAACTGCTCCTGTGCCTGGTTTTTTCCTCACCTATTTCTTCCTCTAATCCACGCCATTAAAACTTAAACCGATCCAATGTTTCTGCTACCTTGCCCTGTGTAACAGTCTCATCCATATCTGAGATGTGAATCACTTTTAATCGCAGACCCCATTTGCCCAATGGCTCTCCTTACTGTCCCAAACTAACCATCTCAAAATCAAAAACTTTATATTTTCCTTGCTTTTATAGCTAGCCTAACATCAGTCCTATTACAAACCAAGTTAAATCCTAAAGAGAGATCCCTCTCTGAGTCTTGGAGGGCTAGATCCAAGACTCGAAGCGGTTCGAGGTTACCTCTGTGTTTTCCTCAGCAACCTTAGGCAAATTACAGAGTGCTAACAATTTTGGCGACCACACTGGGGACATTCTCCAGAGATGCACTTCAAGTTTAGATTTGACTTCTGATGGTGAACAGAAGCCAAACACAAGAAGGCTGTGCCATTCACCTGGCGACTCCATTTCTCAAGATCCCGTGTTTGAAAGTTCACAAGCGACTTCACTGCTGAAGAATCCAGATTTCAAAGCCTTGGTGATGCTTTAGGATGACAAGGTATGGGGAAAATCCTATGTATTGTGAAGCTATAAAATATTGCAGGGATGAGTTAGCAGATTTACCAATTGAGGAAGTTTTGCTAACCACCCTATCTCGTTGTTGGAAATCGAAAATTTTTCCTCATGAATTTAAAATGTGTGTATTTGAGCTGTTGGCTGAAAAACTCGAAAGGGATATTGAGCTCTTGAATATTCAGATTCAGTCTTATGAGCAAATCACATCTCCCAAACCAAAATATATTGTGTCCTCTTCCGATTTTCTGATTGACGAACCTTTTGTTGGCAAGCATAAGTCTGAAGTTGAACAGTTGCAGTCATGGTCTGATATTGAGGACACGGATGGGAAACTTGTCCATGTTAAAGTGTTGAATGAATACCTAAAGAATCAACCAATAGATCATATATTGATTGACCCGGTTGCAAATTACATGGAGCTCTTTTCCAGTGTAACTGTTCAAACATGTTTTTCTTGCAAGAAACCAATCTATCACCAACTGCCAATACATATTTCAGTCTTGATTTTCATCAAACATGATGAGGAAGCCGAATCATGGGATCAACTGCTGGGTTGGCTTCATTGGCACTTTTTTATTACCTGATTGAAGCAGTAACTGTTAGATTAGGGTAGGTAGGATGCCAATAAGCTCAACATAATGAGCATCTTTTCCTTTTTGTTTCTTCATGGTTTTATTTTCAGCTTACAGTTTGGGGGCAACCCAATGATCAGCTGGTCGGTGAAATTCAGAGTTCATGGATTCTAGACACCTCTTTCGGAGCTATCTTCCCCAGGTGGAGCCTATGTTAAAACCCTATATAATAGGGGATCAGTTTTCTGACTAATATGTATCTATCTCAGGCATATGTGTTCGCTAATGACGCATGGCGAAGGTGGCGGAAGGCGCCAGACACTGTCCAAGCATAAGACGAGTCCCTGCGCGCAAGCTTCAAAGTGAGTTTCGGTGTATTTTCTAGCAAAACAAATAGTGGATTGGTTCGAAATGGTAAAAGTTTAATGCTGGTGGGCAAAGACAAAGTTGGCTTGTTCGCCAAAATTTGGTGAATTTGGCAAAAAAATAAAAATGGCCCCTCGGCCTTTGCATTTATGCAGAAGTTTTATGAATAAATTAGCAAAATTTTGACCAAAACGTTATATTGGCATTGGGCCATCCACCCGAATACCCAACACCAAGTGTAAGCGCCTTTCCATACACCAACCCCAAAGCCCGTGCCTTGGGCTCACTACATCGAACTATTTTGCAACCATCGGCATATAACAATACTCGTTTGTGTTTTTCTCTCGTGAATGTGGGATATTTCCCACAGAGAGCCAACAAAAATACATAAAACGCAGTTTTAAAACCCTCTGCCAAGTGTTTGAATCAGTTGCAAGGTGTCTAATGCAGAGGAGATGCCAGGTCTAGGTGTAAGGGAGTTGAACAATCTTGAAGATTTGAAGTTACAGGAATGCCCGATTAGTGTACTTCCATATGCCTGTGTGGAAAAGGTTGGAGGGGGTCGCAGGTCGTATCAGTAAAATGGATAGTGAAGGTTTTAGATTTTGGACTATCCCGGAAGAAGCATAATACATTTCTTTCTTCAAAGTAAACTGCTGGAATGACTGAGTGGATGGCTCCTAAAGTTTTGCGTAATGAACCGTCCAATGAAAAGTGTGATGTGTTTAGCTGTGGTGTAATATCGTGGGAGCTGGTTACTCTGAAACAGCCTTGGGGGTGAAATGAATCCTATGCAAGTAGTGAGGGTCGTTGGGTTTCAGCATCGCAGACTGGAGATTCCAAACGATATGGACCCTGTGATTGCTGACATTATAATGAAATCTTGGCACAAGAAGCTGCTTTTTTAAAAATTCTAAGACCAAGACATATCAGGAGATGCACCTGAAGAATTTAGAAGTGAGGTACGAATTGTGAAAAGGTTTCGCCATCCCAATGATGTTATCTTCATGGGTGCAGTTACCAGAGCACCAAATCTTTCCATTGTGACTGAGTTTCTTCCAAGAGGGAGTATGTATAGACAGATTCATCGCCCGAACAGCCAGTTAGATTGAAGGAAGCAGTTGAGGATGGCACTAGATGTTGCAAGAGGAATGAACTATTTTCACAATAGTACTCCGGTGATTGTACATCGTGACTTGAAAAATGGTTGATCCCCTAACAAGAATTGTGATAGTGAGTTCAGATCGTTGCAAACCAAAGAAATGCAGACAGGAGGGTAAGAAGAGCTGCCCAATTGTTAGAACAGGAAAGCTCTGCATAGAAGTTTCTTTTGCATCTAAAATTGCGTTTATATCAGAAGAGTTGTGCATTGGCTGTGGTATCTGTGTTAAGAAATGTCCATTTGATGCTATCTAGATCATTAAACTACCCAAGGATTTAGAAAAAGATACAACACATCGATATGGGCCAAACACATTCAATTTACATAGGTTACCTGTACCAAAACTAGGACAGGTCTTGGGACTTGTTGGAACAAATGGTATAGGAAATTCCACTGCACTCAAAGTGCTTGCTGGAAAACTGAAGCCCAATCTTGGCAGGTTCAATAACCCACCTGATTGGCAGAAAATTCTTACACATTTTTGGGGAAAAGGAAAGGGCCAATGAGTCTTTATTGAAAAGTTTGCAGTGGTATACAAAAGCTGTGAATCCTTTGTTAGAAGATGTTATTAGCAAGTACAAACTCTGTTTTGAAAAACAATGTGATTTAATGTATGACATGGCATGTGCTGCTGAAATATGTGGTAAAGAGGACACTTCTTCTAGGGCATTGAGGCATTTGTAAAGCATTAAAGGAAATCAATCCAGAGTTCTCTCTTGTTTTGGATGCATTTGGTTCAGAAAATGCCATAAGCCCGGCCTCTCCAGAGCCTCCTAAGCAAGACCTGGTGCTAAAACTGAACTTGAGACTGTTCAAAACACAGGTGCACCTCAAGAAAACAAAGATATCGAGAGAGGGAAGGGAACAGATAAGTCCAAGGCTATATCTGCAAGTAAATCAACAATGTCTGGCAAATCTATGAAAGGCATTCAGTCTGGGCAAGCTCATTTTCAAACTAAAAATACAACTAATGATTTTGCAGATGATGACAGTAATCCCAGGTCTGGTTTGAAGGAAAAATATATATATCATTCCTCCTAAAGCAGCCAATAACGAAAATGAAGTTTGTCTGGCAGAATGGCAGAGTGCATGCCATGTTGATAACAAGCATCTGGCAATTGGCAAAGGACCATCTGTGGAACAGTCACACCCTGCTAAAACAATAGCTAAGTCTAGCACTAAACATACACAAAAGGGTGCAGAGAAAAATACACGACAGGGGAACATTTTTTCATTTTTCAAGAAGAGTTGATTTTTTTTTTAAATCTAGATGAATCTATAACATAAGTTGCCTTGTAATATTGAGATTGTACGTCAGAGACGAGGTGGAAATAATGAAATAACTAAAGATCATCATATCAACCAACTATCCAGTTTTCTAGGAGCAGATCATCATCAGGGGGCGAATTTGTTCAACATTTTGGAGATCAGCAGAGCACAAGTGGCATCCTCCAGCAGGGCATTCAAATTACAGTTGAGAAATTATGGGAAGAAATCCAGCCAGAAGAATAGCATCTCCAGAATCCAAGGCAACCAAAGGGACAAATGGCCATTGTTTCCAAGATTCGAGGGATAGGCATCACAAACATCTCAGCAAATTTGAGTCGACTTACCAACAGTTTCTAGTTTTAGTGTTTTCTTTAATTTACTGTTGGGTTTGCTGTAGAAGAGACTCTACAGGTGTCAATATTTTGTTGTAACTGTTTGTCTATTCTTAGAAAGCAGAGTTAAAGCTCAAATCTTCTGAAGATTGAGAGATATTTTGTATTTATACACCTGTAAAAGGAAGAAAAAGGGTTCGACTGGGCTGTGAAAAGAGAGTCAGACCTGTGTGAGAGGTCTCTACCTGGCATTTTATTTTTCATTGCTGGACTGTGGGTCATGTACGACCAGAGAACCTTTTTCTTCTCTGTAACTTTTAGATGATCAATTCAGAGATGTGCAAGTTGTTCACAGGATTCTTGTGTAGAGATATTGGTGATGTTTTTTCTCTTTGTTAATGTATTTCCAGTCTTCTTTACAATTTGTTTTCATTTCTTATTACCATAAGGAAAGTAGTAGGGGAAGAATTTATTATCAGATACTCTACCTCTCATCTTGTGGTGATCTTTATGTTTATCTTCTAAAGGCTAGTTCAGGAATTCTTAACTGCTCCTGTGCCTGGTTTTTTCCTCACCTATTCTTCCTCTAATCCATGCCATTAAAACTTAAATCGATCCAATGTTTCTGCTACCTTGCCCTGTGTAACAGTCTCGTCCAGATCTGAGATGTGAATCACTTTTAATCGCAGACCCCATTTTCCCAATGGCTCTCCTTACTGTCCCAAACTAACCATCTCAAAATCAAAAACTTTATATTTTCCTTGCTTTTATAGCTAGCCTAACATCAGTCCTATTACAAACCAAGTTAAATCCTAAAGAGAGATCCCTCTCTGAGTCTTGGAGGGCTAGATCCAAGACTCGAAGCGGTTCGAGGTTACCTATGTGTTTGCCTCAGCAGCCTTAGGAAAATTACAGAGTGCTAACACCCTCCAAGGTGTTTAGTAACCTTGAGGATCTCTTGAGTCTACAAACTATCCTGGTGTGCCCTCCTGGCACGTTCTCCTCTGAACTCAAAATAAAGATTCAGATGCGCACTCCTTGCGCTGGCTACAGAAATTCTAACGTTCTATTGTGCACTCCTTACACAGTCTAAATAACCCATAATGATATAACATAACTCAATGAAGATAAAAGAAATATATATTCCTACTGTAAATGAAAACCTATCATACATCTACAACATTCATTCATGAAATACAAAATACATGAACAACAATATTTAAGAAAAACTGCTTTTCTATTATCTCTGTGTGTCTATACAAATGATTACAAAACTGGACTATAACAAAGTCTTAGTTCTCTCAAGATCCCTCTCGGAACTTCTAAGACCTCCTAAGGCTTCCTAATAATCTCTCTACCTGATATCTCCTTCCTCCTCTCCTAATTACAAAAGAGAGCTTTATGATCTTATCCTCTTCACCACCTTAGTGCCATCGCTATCCCAATTACGACACCATACTTCTATGTTTACATTACATAAATGGATTTCCAGACCTAACTACGATCTAGAACCACTACAGGTAACCATTTAAGGAAACCCTATCCACTACCTTTACAAAGGCGTGGTCTGCAATTTATCATCCTTATAACATGATAATCCATATAGGATTATTTTAAATTTGAAAAATGGAATGGTCAGCACCTCTCCCTTTCTCCATTGCATGTCTTCATTTTGGTGTGATGGTACATATGCTGAGGTGGAGCGATGCTCCTGCATCAGAACCTGTTGTCATGGTCAGAGATGATGGTACCTGGTATCCCAAAATGGACCCACACTCATTCAAAGAAGAGCTTGGTAGTATGTGTCACTGTGATATTCTTCTTCCAGGATGTGATGATGTCCATCTTCGAAAACCGATAAATGACCACAAATACACAATCATTGCCTTGCTTGGTGGATGGAAGGCCAAACATGTAATCCATTGAGATGGATTCCCAAGGCTTCTCAGGAGTAGGAAGAGGGGTGTATAAGCCTTGCTTCTTGATGGTTGGCTTGGCAATGGCACAAGTAGTGCAAGATCTAATATACTTGCTAACGTCCCATCAAAGTTTTGGCCAATAAAAATGTTTCTGTAGAACGACCACAATTTTCTCCATGAAAAAATTTATTACCATCTGACTATAGTGGGATTCCCAAATCATCTTTTCACACTCACTTGTAAGAACAAAGATATGGCACAGATGGAATAACAGTTCATCTCAAATGTGAAAATCAGTGACAGTTGCACCTGTACCCAAGAGCTAATAGGTGGTGGCAAAGTATGGATTTGGCTGATAAAGTTGGGGCTACTCAGATGCCTCATGTCCATAGGAATGGAGCACAGTGGTGAGTGCAGCAACAAGAGGTCGAATGAGGTAGTTAGTGACAGGATTTGAGCTCCTTGTATTATACTTGATGTTGATATGGAACTGTTATAGGTAGGTGGACCACTTCTGATGGTGGTTGTTCTGTAATTTCCCTTGTGTTTGTATGAACTGCAAAGGCTTTTGATTAGTGTATATGATCGTCTCCTTTCCTAGAATGTAATGTTTCCATTGCCGGTAGGCTTGTACAATGGAATACATTTCCTTTTCATAGGTGGGGTATTTATGGAAAATATCTAAAAGTATCTCACTATGGTATGCCATCGGATGACCGTGATGAGTGAGAACTGCACCTAAAACATAGTCAGATTCATCAGTCTCAATATCGAATGATTGTTTCATATCGGGAAAGGAGAGTACTAGAGTTGAGCACAAGTGATTCTTTAGATCATTGAATTCTCATTGTTTTTCCTTCCCCCACATGAAATTTTCCCTGCCACCTCCCTTGGTCACTTGGATGAGGGCCCATTAGTATGGGAGAATCCCAACACAAACCGTCGATAGAAGTTGGCCAATCCCAGGAAGCTCCAAAACTTGGTTAGATTGGTTGGGGATGGCTAGTCACAAATGACTTAGATCTTAGCTGGATCAACATGTACCCCGTGATCATCAACAATGTATCCCAATTATTGGACCCTGTTCATGCCAAAGGATCATTTTTCCAAGTTGGAATATAGCTTGTGTTTCCGTAGATTGCTCAAAACCCGCTGAATATGTCACATGTTCTCCTCCCAAGTTCTGTTGAAGATGAGGATGTCATCCAAATATACCACCACAAAAGAGTTGGTGAAGGGTCTCAATAAATCATCCATCAATCCCATGAAAGTGGTTGGTGCATTTGTTAAGCCAAAGGGCATGACCAACCATTCAAAGAGACTTTCTTTAGATTTGAAAGTTGTCTTCCATACATCAGTTGGTTCAATGGGAACCTGGTGGTATCTAGACTTTAGGTCAATCTTGCTGAAGAGATTTCCCCCTTTGAGTTGGTCAAGAAGTTTATCAATCCTGGGAATTGGGTATCGGTTCTTGATGGTGATTTTGTTTAATTCTCTATAATAAATGTAGAGTCATCAGGTCCCGTCCTTCTTTTGCACCAGTATAATCGGGCTTCCGCAAGGGGAGGAGTTGGGTCTGATGTGACCCTTTTAAAGAAGCTCTTGGATATGACACTTTATTTCATCATTTTCCATCAGTGAGAGATGATAGACTAGTCCATTAGACAGAGGTGCATTGGGGGTCAAATCAATTGGATGCTTAACTTGGAAGTGCATCGGTACCCCAGTGGGTGAAGAGAAGATGTATCTGTACTCTTCCACAATATTGTCCACTTGCTTCTAATGCAAAGAGAGGCTCTGTGTAGAGGCCACATATGTGGCGGTGAACTTCTACTTATTGTGAGAATGAATCACAAAGAATATGAACTTCCCTATCTCTGAAATGAACTTACTATGTTTCTTAGTAGAGATTAAAGAAATAGCGATAGGTGGCGCTACCTCTGGTATCCTGTACAATTATTTACCCAAATTAATAATAACACTATGGGGTCTAGAATCATACATAGAATGATGCTTCCACAAATATGGTTTTCCTAAAAGAACATAAAAAACTTCAAGGGGAGGAATATCACACAATACCTCATTTTTGAAAGGCTTGATTCCTTAGAGAAAATGGAATTGTTAGCTGACACAAAGATCTCTTCCTTGGCAAAGCCATCCGATGGTGTAGGGTTGCAGGTGTAGTGTCGTCTGTAGGTCCAATATATTGATGACCTCTTCTAAGATAAAGTTATTTTGACTGTTTCTATCGAAAATTAAATGAAGAAGAGCCCCCTTTACCCACATCTGTGAGTGAAAAAGGCATTACCCTTCCTCTAGTTCTTCTGGTTCTCTTGGCTGGACTTTGGTGGTAGCGACAATGGAACTGAGTTCAACATTGATAATCTACTTCCATCCTTATGGATTTGATTCATAGTTAGAATCAGGCTCGAACTTAGACTCCCTCAGCTCAACCACAAGTGACTACTTAGAGCGACATTTTTCAGTGTTGTGCCAAGGTATTTTATGGTATTCACACCATTTTCCTGTGTCCTTCTTCGAATTTTCATTTCCTTTCTTATGTTGTAGATTGGACCGGTTTTCTTGAGAGTGGCCATATTTTATCTGTCCCTTGCTGTGTGGATTCGGGCTACCTTTTCCCTTCTTCGACTGTGAGGAGTTTGCAGATCCAAACTCTAGACTCTTCTTCTTAAATTTTTGCTCGATCTTGACAGTATATCTATAATTTGTACCCAATGATGTGATGTCCAAAAATTCCATTTATGGTTGAATGTATCTATGTAAACAACCACGATATTTTAGAACCAGATGTCACTCAGACTCTTTGATACCCAATTTGGTGTGTAGGGTATGGGAAATATTAGTGAAATTTGGTAGTATTTTGTCCCTTTCTTGATGTAGGGTCATCCATCGGGTGCATTGGTCCTCATAGCTTCCAACAAGGTAGTATTGTTATTTAATGGCATCCCGAAAGGAATCCCAAGTAGGGGAAACCACAAATATTTCATATTCCTCTATGGCCCTTTGCTCATAGTAAGTATCCCACCAGTCCTTAACATGGGGGACGACCTTAAGGAGTGAAAAAGTAATCTTTTCCCCATCAAAAAAATTATGGACTGAAAAATACCCTTTCAGTAGATTCAACCATTTATCTACAACATCCACATCTATCATTCATTTAAATAATGGAATACCAAAAATTACCTTTACCTTGAAGGGGGTTGTGTGGTCACTTGATGAAGATGCTTCTCTTGTGGGAAGTCGTCAAAGGATCTACACAAATTTATCCATCATTTCGTTCCTTTTTTGTATGAGGGGTTCCTCAAGAAACATTTTAAAAGGATCTCTTGCTCCATCATATTTGTTTTCATCCCTCATGGGTTGTTGTCAAGATGAGCACGGTAAATCTTGCAACGAATTGATTGGTTCGAGTCCCAACTTCTTGTACCTAGATCTTGTCGGGGACATGCACGAAAAAAAAAAATGAAGAGTAGACCACTCTGATACCACTGATCCATATTTAGGAGTGAAACAAACCGATTAACATACTGAATATAATTAAAACACGGAGATATGAAGAACAATACAGATATTTAGTGAACAATATCTTCTATTGAATAAATGAAATAGGCCGAAACTATAAAACTGTTGAACTGAAACACTTGCTTGAATGGTGGTAGCTATCTCTGAGAAGAGAAGTGGATGTTATGTGAATCTGTTTGAGAAGAATAATTACAATGAGGCTCCAGAGCCCTTTTTGATATTACTCATGAATTCTAAAACCATAGACATCCAAAAACCTAACGTTAGGAGATGAAACGCCAAAATTTATGTGGGCCCCTATGGGTAAGTTGGTACCTCAACTTCCTAGGGTCATAACTTTTTCATACGACCTACATTTTAGGCACGTGATAGCCCATTGGAAAGATATTTTAGAGAACTACACATTGTGTTGTCAAACTCTGACTCCGTCTACAGTTTGATTGTGGTGAGACAAAAAAACATTGTTTAAGGCCCCAAAACATCCCTGGAATTACATCAAGATGTGTTGACATGAAAACATACAAAAAAAACCAGTTGGATTAGGTGGGAGGCCACTAGTATCCACCTGGGAGATGTGTCGGGATTCAAACATCCCTAGAAGTGTAGAATCCACAATTATAAATAAGTATAATGTGTTGAACTAAAAACTATCAAGAGGATCCAATGGGAATAGGTGGGTGGCCACCAATATCCACCTGGATCAAAATGACCAATTTCTATGTGGTCATTTTTAGTCTAGTTATATCTTGTGACTAAATTTGGTCATTTGTCTTGATCTTTTTTAGTTTAGTTCTTATCATTTGACCAAAGTGGTCATTTATCTTGGTATTTTTTATTTATCTCACTTAAAATTTATCAATTTTGGTCATCTATCCCTTGAAAATATTGTGGTAACCAAATGTTTTGGTCTCCTGGTCACTTATCTCTCATTTTGTACTAGTGATACCAGCATATCAGTTTTGCATTTTCTATAGATGTAGCTCATACAATGATTTCCATACAACCAATAGCCTCTCTAGGGAAAAACCTCAAACTCCCATGATCATATTTCATGGAGACAATAACATCCAACTACACATAATAATATGACATACCCTTTGAATCTGTAGATAGATCTATTATACCTGATCATTGTAGACCTTCCTGAGATCTTTCTTTCAGACTCTAAAATCCTGGCACAGTCAACAACTCAAGATTCCATGACTTTTCCCAACTGTATGCTCCATGTTCTCCTTCAACCCACATACATACATTCCCTTCTCCATTGCAACCCGCATACACCTCAAAAACTAGGGTTTTTTTAGTAAATCTACAACTCCAAAACTTTTGTTGTCAACCCTTCTTTGCTACCTCAAACTTGCATAACTTTAGATGTATCAGTGAGTACCTGCAATAAAATTTTCACAAATAATAGATATTTAATGTTCTCATTAGGTGATAGTATGAGACCCTTTATCTCTTATTTATACTCTCCAAGTAGCTTCCTCAAGGGGTTACCTTCTAACTAATTTTACCCAACTTCCTTCTTTTAGGGATAACCCACTTCTAACCACTAGTCCACTTATAATGAATTTATCAACAAATAGTAAGTTCTCCACTTCTATTTGAAACTAATTTATTTTTAATTATATTCTTAATGCAACCACTCAACCCATGATTAACTCCTAGTTTCACCCACTTGATTAGTCAACTTCTTCTAGGCGCTTCTAGAATAATTTGACTTCTTTGACCTTCTAGGGGCTTCTAGATAATTAGTGAGGGTTCTCCAGCTTCACAAGGACATAACTCTCTAACTGTGAGGATTTATGTGACGTTCTACATACCACCAGAAATGGCATGACATGTAATATCCATCCATGATAGGATCACTTCCATATTCATTGATATTCATGTCTTTATTTCTCAAACAAAAGAAGGTCCATTACCTATACCTTTGTTCTACCAGAATTATCTACAGGAATTATCCAAGGGTTGACATCAATCAGTAAGGGTTGAAATCAATCTACAATATCACTCTTCAAGGTTTAACATCAATTAAAACAAACAATCCAAAAATATCCCCCTTTGGCATTGATGGAAAAAGCAACATTGATGGAAACACTTAGTCAATGAAACACGGTCATCTCTCCTCATAAATGTTTCTATCTCTCCCCCTTTGACATCAATGGGAAAGGGTATCTCCATTTGGGGTTGTTCCCCTTGTCTTCATGCCTCTGATTACTCTCTCTCTCTCTCTCTCTTCATTTGACAAAGTATTAACTCCACCTATCAATTTGTCTCCTTCTGACACTGTAACTGCTCTAACAAATCATGGGATAAATAATAGATCCCCCTATGGGTATGTCTCCCATGGCTTCCTTTCTAGGTCTCTCTCTATGATGATTTCTCTACACATTGTTGTGTAAATAAATGTAGGTCTTCCTATACATTCTTCCTTTTGGATTTATTATTAATTGGTGCCTCCTTGTGTAATCAACTAACATATATGAAAATTATTCAAGAATAATAATTCAAATATTCCTATATCATTATCATCCATTATAATAATGTTACTTTATCTTTGAACCACTCTTTAAAAAAATATGTGAACCCAATATATAAATCCATGCCCTCATCCACTGTCATATATCCATCCAAAGTTGATGATCCATATTTGTCGATACTTTCCAAGACTCTATGATGCAGGCGTGCTCGCAAGCACATCCACTCACAATATCTTCCCTTTACCACGACCCGAAGAACTCTAATGTCCTTCTATTTCCCTATCGGGAAGTCTGCACCCACAGAACTCTTCGCGTGATCCCCTCTCTTTACTTATCGGGGGATCAGACTTCACGACTTCGCAAGGTCAGTGGTCGAGCGTAGGACTCTCGAATCCCTGAATCCTGATTCAAGTCGACGCTGACCCTTTCCTTTACCCTGTCATAACTTCTCCTATCGCGATTTCGGCACTCGCGTTGTCGAGCAACTCTGTTCTCCAACTCCCGAGTCTCAATACGCTGAAACTTCGATGCGCTCACGAGTTGACTTTTCAACAGTCCCTTAACTCCATCTAAATTTCAGAGTTCACAATATCGTGAATCCTAATGCATATGTTTCGAGCCTTCGATTTCCCCGATCTCACGAATGTCGATTTCTCGATATGACTTTTCTTTCGGGACTTTCTTCAAAGATTGAGATTGTTGACATGCATCCTCAAAGATGGATGACTCTCATATGCTTTGGGGTTTTCACCTTGGAAATTCGTGATTCCCCTGTTACGACGAGACGACGTCAGTTGGGCCCCGCACATAACTTACCTCCTCATCGGGATTTTGGACTTCGCGATTCCAAATTGCAAGAGTATCCTATCCTCAGGACCTCCGAAATGCCGAACCCCGACTTCATCAGATCTTCCGACATGTGTCCCAAATGATGGACGGTTCAGATTGAACCTCGGACTTCACCAAACGCAAAGTCAAACCACTCACTTGTATGAGCCTCGATGACCAAATCCTCGATATACCGATGCCTCTTGATTTTTGCCACCTGTCCCAATAGATGGACGACTTTGAACTTGTCGGGATTTTCATGATGGATTTACCCAATCTTTGGTCCACGGGATTTCCGATTTTCCAAACCCCGATGCCTCAATATCCCGATGCCTTCTCAGGGTTTTCCCTCTGCTCACGAGGATTTAAGTCCTGTGCAACTCCTGTCAAATCGAACGGTTGATGGGTAACTGGGTGATGATCTGACGGCTCATGATCCCTGGATCTTAAACTCCGAACTCAGCCGTAACCTCCCCACTTCTTTACCAAATCGGACAACTGGCGGGATTTCGCAAATCCTCTTCACAAGATCCTGACCGTCTGTCTTTTCCTCCTTGATGTTCCCAACGAAATGAACCAAGGACTCTTTCCCAGATCTAACCACTTACGCCACAACTCCAAATTCCTTCTAATCACTCGATGTGCACCAATTCCGTGTGCTACCTTCAATAGCTTCAAATGATTTATCCCTCTTGAGCTTTCTCCCAACTCAAATAGTCTTAGAGAAGAGTCTCGCGTGCACCCCTTGCGGCAAATCTCAGACACTTCCAAGTGTTGAATACCTTCGACTCTGCGCACTCCTGTAGCAGCAGTCTCTCAAACCTTACTCAAGTTCACAACCCTGAGACTTTTCTTTTCCTGTGCACTCCTTGCATGGCTCCTGTGCCCAACTGCACTTCTGCGGAGATGAGAACAAATGCTACCTATCTGAACCCTCTGTCAATGCACTCCTTGCAGGAATTCTTGCTCAGATAGAGAAATAATTGAAACTCATCCCCTCTTCCTTTCAGACTTCAAATTAGAGCATGAAATCATATACTCAGCATATCAAAGCAAATGTATAACAGGAAGCAAACATTCATGAGCATAACATCAATACACAAAGAACAACACAAACCATGAATTTGAATCAAAGCTTTCTATTAATCCAAATATCTGTACATGGGTGTTCTTACACAATTCTCTGCATGCTCTTGCTCTTCCTTCTTCAGAATAATGTTACAATGCACAATGAGGGTGTCTATATCCCGTTTCCCTCTTGCTCTCTCAAACAGTCTAATCTAGAATTAAATTCTATCTACCTGCATTAACTATCTTAAATGCCTCCTACCTACTAAGGACGAGAGCGAGTTGCTCAAGGTCCTGTTACATTACACAAGTGCGCTTCATTAAATTGCCACATTTATGTTCGCGCAACAATCCCAAGGTAAATTTCAAAATTTTTGTTGGCGCTTGTCCAGCTGTCTCTTGCCTTCCGCGCTGGCTCGCTTGCTATGGGAGATACTCCTGCATCACTCTACTAATCAACTATCCACAATGTTTAAATATTCACTGTTGCAATCGATCAATCTGTCATATTGTACTTTTCCTAGATGAATACTCTAAATCTATCTTCTTGAACTATGAAATATTCTTGAATGACGCAACCTGCCCCTCAGCGAGCAGCCGCTCCACCAGGATCTTCTTCAGTCATGGGCCCAAAGAGTCTAAGCTCTTCCAACTCCCCTCGGGAGTCACGAGTCACCCACAATAATCCTTCGGCAATTTTCCCTTCGGAAATCGGGATATCGTGCCTCGGGAGTTCGCGGTTCACGCGAACACAATTTCCATGCAAAACAAAACCCTGATCCCCGATGGTCAGCGAGTCAACACCTCCTTCTTCCGGAGATTCCTTTATCGGGGAATCGGATCTCACGATATCGCGAGACTTGTAACAATGCCTTCGACCCCTCAACCACCGAGTCTCGAATGTCGATGGGTCAACAGTCAACGGCTCCGTATCGGGGATTTTCTCCTCGGGAAATTTCTATCCGTGAGTTAAACCTTTGGTGCTGACAACCCCCACACGCCGAGATGTTGGTTCCCCGTGACAGCGCCAACTATCCTCCACTTACTCCCTGGGGTCCCACGTGACCACGTCACTTCGGGAGTTCGCGGATCGCGAATCCTTGACCCAAAGTCTCTTGCTGTTTGAAACCCCGAACCCCGATTCTCCGATACCACCTGTCAACGTCCCATGGGGAGGTCTAACCCCTTGACACCTGTCTCCCTGTCGGGAAATAGCAATTCGGGAATTCACGCTTCCTGATACACAAGGTCACAGACCTTACCAAACCCCGAACCCCGACACCTCAGGGATCCTGCGCCACGTGTCTCTGTCCAGATCAACGGTGTAGAACAATTCGGGGAATCGCGATTCGCGATTCTACGAGGGGTGAACCCTTGCCTTGTTAAACCCCGAATACCGATGGACTCTAATTCTCCGCGCCTGCGCTTACGGGATAACTCCCGCGTAACTCCTCCTTGATCTGACGATCCTCGGGATTTCGCAAACTTCACGGGGGTTTCCAACCATTGATTCTCTTCCTCTTGAGAATCCTCCGGCTTCTAAGATTTTCCTTGGTTCAATCTCTCCCAGGACTGTT